>NQVE01000146.1:1067500-1122500 GCA_003260385.1 Cuscuta australis | reverse complement strand
GCTCGCCCATCGCTATACATTGTTCACATAAAAATTACTGCGCAGTAACTCATTTATATAATAACTTTGGTGTCTTTTTACAAGTTCATCTAGTTGCAAATATTAGTTTTATCAAAGAGAACCATTCTTCACAACTAGCTTTTATCAAACGGTTTCAATCTTTTTCATTTACCATTGTACCTTAACACGAACATTGACAAACTGAACAACTCTGGACACTTCAATACTCGAACAAACAAAAATGATATTTACTCCAATAGTCTTATTATATCAAGGAAGGGATCTTCAACTATCATTCACAGCACCAATCAATACCAGAAAACGTATGTTGCATAAATACTTCAAACAAGAAACCACAAACTTTATTCCTGTGAAGAGAAGATGATATACAAACCTCACAGCTTCTTCTGACAACTGACATTTACTTCTGTAGTGTTTTTTCTTAATAAAATTTAATCGGTAACAATTACTGGACACAAACTTCGGTACTATCGTTTTCTTCAATTGCATTATTGGTATGCAGGAGTTCCGCAAGTGACAATTTTTTTTTAATAATTTTATCTCTTCCAGATGTAAGCTAAGAGTGAGGGAAACGTACACAAATACGCTGCTGGATTGGGCTCCTGCAAGAAGGACAGTCTCTCATCCCCTGGTTCTTGTGGAGCTCGTTGCACGTTGTACAGACTACCTGATGGGCACATGGAAGAAAAACAACAGACATCTCTTCAGACAAACACATGACACACTCGCGCTCCCTTTTCACCCCACCAATGTTGCAATAATCACGGAAATCGGCTATCAGTCTTGAAATGTGATGTAAATGGTTTTCCTCTGGCTGCGGTTGAGTTTTGGGGTCGGTTAGTTTACTTGCGTAACTCCCATCTAGGGCGCCTCTTCTGAGAGCAGCTATTTTCAATGAGTCGGTTTTCAGCCTCAACTTGGATATTTCCTTTTCCAGCTTCTCAATGTCATCGTTATACTTCTGCAAGTTGCCTTCTGCTTTCAAATTGATCACATCTTCCTTGGATTTAAATGAAGCTTCAATTTGTTGTCTCTCTTTCTTTAGTGATCTTGCATGCGAAAGAAATTCTTCCTTTGCAATCTGTTCTTGTTTCCACCTAGCCTGCGAGGTTCAAACTTTTTAATGAGAAATTCTTACCAGGAAACACTTCGGTAACTACATTTTTAAACCAAAATTGCAATGAAAAATCTTTCAAAATGATTTGTAATAGTAGCAGGACTAAGCAAGATGACCATGCCAACAGATTACAAATTTACAAGGTTAGTCTTCCCTGAGAATCTAATACCCAAAAGCTATCAACTCCCACCTTCATACAAATGGTGAAATGACAATGGAAATTGCCTAATTATACAACAGATATACTGAGATGACTTGAATATATTTCTCACGCAAAACCAACCTTTAACACCATGCCGAACCACCATAAAAGGTAAAACAAAGTAATGAATTTTGTAAAATGCATTAGGAAAGATAGGTCGTTGCCAATGCTATGCCATTTGCCTGATACAAAAACAGAGCTGTGAATGATGCTCTTCTCCACTACGATTCAAAAATCCAAAAAACATTCGAAGCATTACACTAAGTTATGATTTGGGAGTAGAGATCAAACACCAAAGAGATCTTGGTCCCAATATTTGGGGGCATACCATGTTAAAAGAAGAAAACCTTGATTGTCTAAATGAAAACGAAATCACACCAATAATGCTCATTATCCCACTCGGAAGTAGCGTCTGGGAGGTAAGATGTACACACACCTTACTTCTTTTCCAAAGAGTAGGAAACTGTTAAGAGAGGACCCCAACAATCAGTAAAGACGTTGTGTGAGTAGTGTTAAGACACAAAAGCAAACAAGGCAAAAGAAGGTAAGCACTCACACAAGGGAGAAAACATACAAACCCCACACAACAGAGAGCAAAGAGAACCCAACCCCCAACAACACTTGCTCACAACCCCTACAAGGACTCTACAATGTCGTCTCCAGGAACTCCAATTGCATGCAATGTCGTTAGAGAGGTTTAAAGCCATCAAGTCTAGTCTCAACTGTTAATCACATCCATCATGGGCTGTCTCTCATCTTCGTCCCCTCAACGTAAACACTTGTGATCCTCTTCATGCCATTGTGTTTGTGAGATAAACCAAACTAAATCAACATGGTCTGCTACCTCTTTGTTCATCAGTAATAGGCGTGAGTCCTAGCTCTTTCCATTATACTACATTCGGTATTCTATCCAACATTGTACAAATAGAATCCCTACATCCTCGTCTCTTCAACATGAAACTTCTACTCATTTGCCTTCTTCTGGTCGAATGGCTACGCTGTAGAATGTACCCTTCAATTTTGACTGAACCTTCTTGTCACATAGCATCTTGACACAACATTCCACTTTAAGCACCCTACCTATATATGGTGTGTGGCGTTGCCATTCATTTCCCCCTCTTTTTGAGAGATTGAGCCAAAATACTTGAAGTCGTACCTTTGCAATGCTCTTTGCTCCCAAAACTACACCTCTTCTTAAGTTTGCTTCCCGGCATCCCGCTAAAATTGCACTAAAGATATTTGATATTCTTTCTTACAGAGGCTAATGTGCATGTAACGTGCTTATGAAGCCGCTCTCCACTGGTCAAGCTTCTTGTTCACCTCTTCCCTCGTCAAAATGACATAGAGCTAAAATAATAAACAATAATCCCTTCTATCCCTAGGGCTGTCTATTTCTATAATCAGTGAATATGAATAAGCCATACCTCAAATTTATTTTGAATATCCTTTGCTAGCTCCAGCTCTTTTTGCAGCTGAGTGAACTTGCGTCTTTCAATGGCAAGTTCATCCTGGAACATTATTTTCTGCTTCTCCCAGGAGTGAAACCTCGCCAGTGTCTTCTTTTCTCTCTTTAGCACCTCATGACAGCTTGTAGCTGACTCTGCTGCATGTAATTTAGCAGCTTCCATTTCCCTTCTTAACACGGCATTCTCAACATCAAGCCTTCGCATGGCAGCATTAGCTCGATCCACCTGCCCACTTGCTTTACCTAAGGCACTAGCCATCTCGTGCAGCTTTTTCATAGTGTTTTCCTCCAAAGTTTTCTTCTCTTTTTTGAGCTTTTCAAATTCCTCTTTCTCCTGCCTGAGAATCTTTAGCTCATCTTTGTCCTTACTCAGTCGGCGGGCAGCTTGCATAACCTTTTGATTAGCCCATTCCGTCCACTCTTGAAGCTGATTCTGCAATTCTTGCACCCTTGGGAACAGCTTCAAAATCATTTCATCTTTCTTGTCATGTGCAGCCCATTGAGTAATATGTTTTTCTTTTCCTGCGGTATTACCATAGTTAAGCACCTCATCACAACAGCTGATAGGCATTTGGATGGAGATGCATTTTGAAGGTGATGGGAGAAAATTCTCGGTCTCAGCAACTGATACTAAAGGAGAGGTCTCGATCGGCTGAGGAAATAGATATGGGATAGTTGAAATAGGCGCTGTAAAGGTGGCACTAGGATCCTCTGAACCAAATATGGATGTCGAAGGAAGTCCATTGCTTGTTGAGACATTATGATTTCTGATGCAATTAAACTGATCCTCGGCTTTGGTCGTGTTTGTCTTGAAAGGGGCAGTCTTCATACTCAATCCAGTAGAGTCTGCCACAGCCTTTAGTTTCTTATCCAGCAGTAACCCACCAACATTTCCAGCCTTTCCAGCTCTAGATCCTTTAGACCCATATGTTCTTAAGTGTTTCTCCAGGTGATATTTTTGTCTAAGACAATACTCCCTCTTTGTGGTTCCATAATTTTTTCTACTGCTAACAAACTTCTCTGAAACTATAGGATGTGATACTCCAGCTGCAGTAAGGGATTTCTCAGCAGTGCTAAACAATTTAGTTGAACGTTCTTGCTCTGTGACAAGTCCATTGAGGACAGAAGAATGGGGTTTAGCACGTGGAACTACTGCAGGTGCATCAGACTGAGGGCTGTGCCCATAGGTAGTTGAAGCTGTGTCAGCTGTGAGTGATGGATAATAAGCACAAAAGGCAGAAGCCACTTCTTGACCAGAACTTGCAGCTTTGGATTGGATACTTTTAGACTCTGCCTTCAACTGAGGTCGCATAGAAGCCAATGAATTTTCATTTGAAGCCCCGTCCCCGGTAAAGCTAAACAGAGGGTCATCCAATGCACATGCATGTGACAAATTCATGTCACATATTAATAGGCACCACATAGCATCACCAGTGCTGAAAAAAGGCTTAACCTCCTGCAAAACACAAACTAATTCAGCCAATACATAGTTCTTCATATGTTCCAAGTCCTCAAAATAATGCTCCTTGGATGAATCAATCTCTTGGCCACTTTTGAGAAAAGCTTGTGCGTTGTCCACTATATTTGACACAATATCCTTACCTCCATAGCAAAACCCATACCTCAACACAGCCTTGTTTGCAATCTCTTCACTATAACCACATGCTACTATTCTCTTAATTGCACTCTTGTAGATTGCATCCAAGTTCGTCAAAAGAAGCTCCTCTAGCTGAGATTCCGTGAGATCGCTCCAGTCAGCATCATGGAAATCTTCAGTACCTTCAACATCCTCTGTTGTTGTTCGGCTTGACTCTGTTTCCATTGACCCTACAGCACATGATAATCCAAGCTCAAGCTTCAAACTCTCTGATTTGTCACGTTTTAGACCGCACATATCACACCCATTGAAGTTCCTGTGGCTTGGGATAATTCCAAATTTATCCACAGAAAATTTGTAACTTGTGCAGTCATTCTGAGTGTCAGGTACGAATTTATTCATATCAGCTAAAGGTGAATCTGCCCTGAATTTCCTCTTATTCCTACTTCCATTTTCTGCGAGTGTCATAACTTGTGACATCTGAGTGGTAGTGGTAGTAGTACATGCCTTTGCAACCATTGATGCCATTCCTCAGCTTCACCTATATAAACCTTCTTTCAGAACTTCATATGTGATTGAATAATTTATAAATCCATTTACCACATTTATAAAAAAAAATACTCATTAACATGCTCCGTATATATATAAAGCACTGGAAAATCTGCTATTTGAAGCAAATTGTTAACTATCTATCTACAATATAATCAATCTACTCTTAGTGAGTCTAAATCATCAATCCAATGATCAAATACAAACTGTTGAATCACAAAATGACACAAAACTCATCCGTTGAATCCAGAAAGTATCATGATCAACAAGAATCAATCAAAGTTATCAACAGCATCGATCAGACATAACATTTGTTCAATCCACGGAAACAAAAAACCACACAGAGCATTAAATGAAATAACTAAACAATCGACTTAGGATCACCCATCAACCATGCCAGAAAATCACAACCAGCTCATAGATCAAAAGGATTAAGCTGAAAATCGAGAAAATTCGTTCCGTTCCAGTTAAGGATCGATTTGAAAATGAGGAAATATGATTTAAAAAAATCGTGATTTCTTCGATGAATCCGTACCAGATTCGGGCTTATTGTTTGAGCGATCAAAGGTGTGATAAATCAAGCACCATCGGAGAGAGAGTAGGAAAATCGACTGTTCTGTTTTCCTCGTTTATTTGTTTACGTATTTATTGCCAGTCTTTCTCTCTTGTATTCTTGTTTGTATATCCCCCCAACTAAAATGCATTGAAAGTTTGAGCAGGTAAATTTCACCTATATTTTATTTCACTCCCAATTTATTTATGGAGTACTTCAAAAAAAAAATACGGATTAGTTTAAAAACACGTTTAACGAGTAAAACTTATATGAATATCTATTATTGGATGGGGTATAAAATGAGAAAAAGTAAGAAAAGTTTTATTGAAGAAAGAAAAAGTAAGAAGAGTTGTAGAAAAGCAAGAGAGGAGACCGAGGAGACGAGAAAATAAGAAGGAAAACCAAAAATAAACGAGTAGTAGTATCAAATTAAGGGATATTAGGTTGTTAACACTTAAATAAAGTAATGTTATTAACTCGATTGCAATGTAGTGTTTGTTTATATTTTTCTCAATTTAATGACGTACAATGAGTCAATGCCTCTCTTTCCGAACTATCAGTTTATACCAAATGTTTTGCATTTTTCCCCTCAATCATTCAAGTAATTCTAATTCCAATTCTTAGCAGTATATGTAACTTGAAATTCTCTCGAATACAATTTCTTAATCTTGATCCATAAAAGTATTTAGGATAAAGACTTCAATTATGAAATAAGTTCGAAATATAATAAATAAATCTCAATAAGTATTTGCAGTCTCTGGTTCTAATTTGGTATGTCGCAATCTCAATTCTCACACACAAGTTTTCTAATCTCGTCACAGTGTGTTTCACACAATGTTGCAGGTGTATTATAAGATATTACAACATCTTCATAAAAAATGGAAACTAAAAAAAAGAGTGAATTCTCAAAATCCTTTCTAATAAGTTATTTTCCCAAATTAGTCTTTAATAAGCAATAATTACCAACATGGTCATTTGTAATTGAAATGTATTCTCTAAATAGTCCTCTGCCAAAAATGTCTATCAATTGTCACTCAAAAAGAAGGTGTTTTGGTATTTTCTATCATCTAGACTTATAGTATGTTCTCGAAATGCTCTTTAATGATTAGGTACTTTTCCAAACTGATAATTTCTAAGTAAATGTTTTCCCGAAATGGAGTCAATGAGCCTACTCAGTGTGGGTATGTTCCTCTAGCGGCCATCAACTTAATTTGAAAGAACTATTTTGAAGATTTGTTCATAGTTTAGATGATGAAAAATACAAATATATCCTCCATTTAACTGTCATTTAATAAGCATTTTTGATAGAGGAATATTGAGAGAATATATATCTCAATTACAAAGAATTGTATTGGTAATTATTGTTTATTGATAACTAATTTGAAAAAATACCTTATTAGAAAGGACCGTTTTGAGAATTTACTAAAAAAATCCTCGTTTTTGACATAAGAAATGCCAAATTTATTTATGACAAAAAAAGAAAGTGATACCATGTTCTTGTTAATACATACAACAATTACAAGCGGAAAAATAAAATCCTGCCATTTGGGTAAAACGAATAGTAAAGTGACTGTGATTCTTCTGCATAGTGTTCATTCTGAAACAATGTAGTATTAATTTTGAAACATGTTCAGTCTGAATCACTGTAGATCATAGTATTAATTCCAAAACAACGTAACGTTTACCTTAAAGTATTTTTTAATTACAAGTTCACTACTAAGAGAAAAGTATATCGGGCAGTACCATCTGATTTGGCCATGAGAATGTGTCGATCCGCATAAGCTTGCACTCATTGTGCCATGAGCCCATGACCATTCTCGAAGCTTATGGGCATTGGGCCGTTGGGCCAGATTTCTATTTAGGCCAATACCCCAAAACTCTTAAATTTTAAAGGCTAATATCCACAATTGGTCCTTCAATTTTATGAGCTGTGCACGATTGGTCCTTCAAGTTTTCAAAAGTCCATAAATAGTCCTTCAAGTATTAATAATCCTCCACATGAAGTCCTTCCAGTTTCAAAAGTCTGCAAGTAGTCCTTCAAGTATTCATCAACCCTCTAAATACAGTCTTTCAAATTTTAAAAGTTCATAAGTAGTAATTCAAATATTCATTAACCCTCTAAATGCAGTCCTTTTTACGGTACACATTAAAAGAAAAACGAATTACTACTTCCATGTATATAATACGAAGTACTTGTACATATACGTAGGTGATTGTTTTTTACGTATATGGAATTAATGAGTTTTCACAATTTCAATTAAAGTTTTGTGTTTTTAACTATACAAATTGAACCCACTGCTCGGAGGACGGGGCTAGCTCCGGGCACCTATTGCAAGTCGAAAAGTCGTATCTGGCACTGAGGCGAAAGTTATATATATGGAGCTAGTCGTATCTGGCCAAAAAGTCGTATCTGGCATCTAGGCACTCATTGCAGGTCGAACGTTATATATATGGAGCTTGTATTCTATTTAGCTTTTAACGTGTATCATAAACAAGGACTGCATTTGGAAGATTGATGAATACTTGAAGAATTACTTATGAACTTTTGAAACTTGAAGGACTAGATTTGAAGATTGTTGAATACTTAAAACATTTTTTATAAACGTTTGAAACTTGAAGAACTAATCATGCACAACTCACAAACTTGAAGGATCAATGATAAATTTTAGCCAATTTCAAATATTGAATCCCACTTAGGGGTATAAACGGATATTAATCGGATCGGATGCGTCATTACCAAATCCGTATCCGTTTATTTTTGCCGGATATCAAATTCGGATACGGATCTTGACGGATACTGAAAATCAAAATAGTATCCGCATCCGTCGGATATTGGTCGGATATCGAATATATCCGTATCCGTTTCCAATTTTTAAAACCAAATTAAACAATATTTTAATTTTCAATTAAACTAAATCAAAATTTTATAAAATCAACTATAATTTTTTATGGGATAATTATTTGAGCCCGGTTCCATGGCCGCTGGATTCCAGTAGCCACGGAAGCCACTGCCTCCCTACGGAGCTCCATTCATAAAATTGATGATTCCTACCCCCCTAACCCCCCCGGTAAGTCCCGACCCAAACTAATCACCCCACCTACGTCAATTGCACCTCGTAAGTATAATTGACTTTAAAGTCAAAACTTTTGACTTTATACTTACGAGGTGCAATTGACGTAGGTGGGGTGATTAGTTTGGGTCGGGACTTGGCGGGGGGGGGGGTTTACCGGGGAGGTTAGGGGGGTAAGAATCATCAATTTTATGAACGGAGCTCCGTAGGGGGGCAGTGGCTTCCGTGGCCACTGGAATCCAGTGGCCATGGAACCGGGCTCTAATTATTTTCTTATTTTTTAAAGTTTATGATATTCTACGATGATTTCATATCATAAAAAGATATACACAGTACACATATACACATATTTTTGTATATCGACACATATTTTTATGCGTCTACACATATATTTTGCATATAAAAATGTCTTATTCTTTGAGATATCAATAGAGAAACAAAATATAAAAATAAAAAATTAGGAAAAACTATATATAACGAATCAGATACACGGATAAACGATTATTTAATCGGATGCCAATGCGGAGTGAATTATAAACAGATCGGATGTATGATTACTACATCCGTATCCATTTAGCAATCGGATACGGATAATAACCACTTTTAACGGATGCAGATATTTTTCATATAAACGGATACAGATACAGACGGTAATTGAATTTTTGGTTATCCATTTACAGCCCTAATCCCACTACTACTTCAATAAGGGTCAGAATGAGAATTAACATTAATAAGCCTTTGTGTCGTGGAAGAAAACTAAATCTATATTTGGGTTTACTTCGAATATGAAAAATTAACATGCTTCTGTTATTTCTTTGGTAGACTCGGGCATATTGGGAGGGAGTGCAGTGAATATGATGAAGAAACTCCATAAAATGAGTTGCCATTTGGGAATTGGCTCAAAGCATCGCCAATTAAAGGTAAGGGCAGGGTATATGGGTCTGATATAGAAAATGAGAACAGATTAGTGATCGGCTTGAGAGAATCTTGTAAGGGGAAAATGAGACTGCAATTTGAGAAGGAGACAAAGAGGAACCACGTTAAGAGGTGGTGGTGCGAATGGGCATGAGTTCACATTGACGGTCGGTTGGTAGGGGCTGGAGGGAAAGAGTTTTTAGGCGGGTCTAAGGGGCATGAAGGGGTTATAGGGCTGAAAACTGGGGGTTCAATAAAATAAATAAAGAAAGGAATCTATTGAGATTTGTGAAGTGAAACTCAAACAATGCGCAGACAAGTTATCCGAGTGGAATTGGGCCAAGTTTGGGAATGTGCGCACGTTATTAGAAGATGAACACAGAAGACTCAAAAGTTTCCAGGATGAGAAGAAAGAAGACGAATCCTACAAGTGATAAATGAACTCAAACGAAAAGAAGAGATAATGTGGTGGCAAAGAGCGAGAGCTGACTTCCTCAAGTTTGGAGACTCAAACTCAAGATGGCTTCACGAGAGGGCTAATATAAGAAGAAGAAGAACAAATGAGATAAAGGAGTTGGAAAACGAAGAGGGGAATCTGGTTTCATCTCAAGAAGACTTAGAAGGAGTAATTCTCCCAAACATTATTTCTGAGAACCAAAGTGCTTTTACTTCTGGTAGATTGATTAGCGACAATGCATTGCTAGCCTTTGAAATTTTCCATTCCATGCATAGAGATATGAGAGTTAATGGGGGGTTAGCTCTTAAGCTAGATATGAGTAAAGCCTATGATAGGGTTGAGTGGGACTTTCTTGAAGCGGTCATGATTAAGATGGGATTTAGACTTTCTTGGGTCAATATGGTCATGAGATGTGTGAGGTCATGAGACTTTTCTTGTAGATGACACTTTGATTTTCTGTGAAGTGAAGATTCCCCAAGTAAGGAAAATTCAAGATAGTCTGAACTCATATTCCAAGGCTTCGGGGTAGGAGATTAATTTTGAGAAAATCGGTATTATTTTCAGCAGGGGGTGAGGTTTTCTACCAGAGAAAAGGTGTGTCAAACCCTAAGAGCGAAAGGGGTACCCCATTTTGAATCTTATTTGGGCTTACCTACTTTTATAGGAAGGTCAAAAAAGAAACCTTTTGTGAATATAAAGGAGAGGGTGGGGAAAAGATTAAATGGGTGGAAAGAGAAGTTCTTGTCCTGGTCGGGGAGGGAGGTGTTGATTAAGGCAGTAGCCTAAGCCATTCCTTCATATGCTATGAGTATGTTCAGATTTCCAGATGTTCTTTGCGATGATATCCAAGCTATGATCAAGAAGTTTTGGTGGGTGAATTGGGACTCTTTGTGTGAGAAAAAAGATGAAGGGGAGCTGGGGTTTCAGGGATTTGAAAGCGTTTAACATGGCGTTGTTGGCAAAACAAGGATGGAGATTACTAACTGACCCAAGCTCTCCTCTAGCTAGGGAAGAATCCGAGCTACACGTGGTGAAGTATATGCGTGGCGAAATGGATCTTAGGGAAAGGATGCAGGTGGCTTAGAAGGACAATTGGCTTCCACAACCACACACTTTTCGGTCTATTACCAAGCCACTAGATGAGCGGAGATTGAGGTAATGGGTTTAAAGGAGCGGAGATTGAGAGAAGGAGATTGCTTTCCCCTCATTCTGAAGCTCAAGTTACACACATCAAAAGGTGTGGTAACTCCGTTGCTCATAACTTTGCTAGTTCTAAATTCTGTAACTCAGATTATAAATTTTGGTTAGGAGAAGGTCCTAGCGAGGTTATGCAGTTGGTGGCTTTCGATTTATGTAACTCTTTTTCTGAATGAGGAATGAAGTTGTCGTGTTGTTGATAAAAAAATAATATTATACACGTATTACGTATATCAATTTTCGATCATGCACTATGTGGATTCTACAAAAGATACTGGATGTATGTAGTATATAAACTCTATCGAACAGTATGTGTCCCATATAAGTTTTTCATTTGTTTTTTGGTTTATCTCAAAATTAAGTTCCATTTTTCCTTTAAAACAAATTTGTCTGGTTTATACTCTGTATTAAACTATTCAATTTCACCTTTTTCAACCATTGTGAGCCTTAATTTTTTTGGGACATGAGAGTATTGAAGAAAAGACATTGGAGTACAAGCCAACTTCTAATAACATTTTGACCTCATAAACTCATTATAAAACCAAGTAACCAACTCACACCACTTCATAACAAAACATATATATATATATATAGAAATATATTGTATGAAGAGCATCATCTCAAACAAACAGCAAGAGATTATTTTTTTCAGTTCCAAAAGAGGAAGAAACGCACGAGTTCAGGAATCGGAAGAACTTGCAGGAGCAAACTTGATCGAAACACTGTTCACACAATGGCGTTCGTCCGTGGGTGTTTTGTAGCCTTCTCCTTTGAAGACATGGCCAAGGTGCCCGCCGCAGGCAGTGCAGGTGATCTCAGTCCTCCTCCCATCAGGGTGATTGCCCCCGGGAAACCTTCGTAAAAGGCGGGCCACCCACACCCCGAGTCGAACGTGGTCGTAGACTTGTAGAGCGGCGTGCCACAGCCCGTGCAATTGTAGATGTCGTCCCCGAAGTACTTGTCATATTCTCCTGTACCACGCAACCTGCGAAGCAACTCACTTGTGCCATTTCAGAATTCACATTTCTAGTGCAAGAAAATAAGAAAGATGCGATGGTGAAGAAAGGAAGAAGAATGATTAGACCAATATGATACGGACATGGGCCTTGTTTGGATGTTGGCTGTCAGCTGTTGGCAGTTCGTGTCAGCTGTTGTGAATGGCTGTTTACTTCAGCTGGTTTGACCGACAGGATAAAATGGCTGATTGTTAAAAATGTTTGGTAAAATTAGCTGTTTGAAAATAGTTATATATATATATATATATATATATATATATATATATATATATATATATATATATATATATATATATATATATATATATAGACACGATATTTATTTTTCATTTTTTTACATGTAAAAATTAAATATTTACTATATGGAGTATCAAATTTTACTTTAATTTAATTCATAAGAAATTATTAATATACAACTTTTTAATGATTTTTACTTTTTATTTTCTCATTTCATTTTTTTGAAATTTTTAATTTTTAATTTTAATTTTTTTTAGTATTTAGTTTTTTATTTTTAGTTTTAGATTTTACATATATTATAAAATATCTTTCAAGAAAAATGAATTTAAAAAAAGTTAATTTTTCTAACAGCCAAGTCCAAATGCTACTCCCCTTGGCATTTCGGATTTTGGCTTTTCGGATCAAAATGCCAAGTGAAAAAGCCATTAGCCAAACAATGATTTTGGCTGTTCGTTCAGTAAAAAAAGCCAAAGTCAGTCAAACATGCCAAAAGCTATCCGAAAAGCCATTTTCCAAACAGGGCCATGTTAAAATGAGTATTTCCAAGACTAAAATCCATATTGTAAAAACGGAAGATTGGGGGAATTACTCGGTGCCCTTTTTTCGGAGGATCCGAAACTGCTCGGGGGAGATGATGGCCCTCCATTCATCCTCCGTCTTCTCAAATTTTGCAGCTGCCATAGCCGGCCTTTGATGATAGAAACAAGGGTGTGAGATGCTTGATCTTTATACGGAGCATCTGTTTCTACTTATAGGTTTTCTAAGTTTGGTTTAAGGAGTGAATGTGGTCGGGAAAATGTGGCGGATACGATTGCCTTTGTATCTGTGCAATTTAAGAAAAACAATTACTCCGTACATATGAGTACTCCAATAACTTTATCCAATAACGTCGAGACCAAAAGAACACTGGGTAACGTCTTTTTAACATATAATTAATTATACTCCGTATATTATTAAAATTTTTGACCAATGCGCAAAAGATTTCGTTCATGGGTGACTTAATTTTTCCTATTCTTTAAAAGTGTTTTGCATATGCTTTTGGTTTTCTTTATTTTCTTTTCTATTCTTTTTTCTCTTATTTTAATTTTGATTTAAATAACGGTATAAAATTAATGAACATAAAATGAGAAATGAGCTTTAGTAAAAAAAAGAGAGTATTTTATTGATTTTTGGTTATGAAAATAAACTAATAAAGACTTCTTTTGGATAAAAAATAAAAATATTTAATTTGAAAGATATGGAGTCATTGGAGTGTACATTAATTCTTGTTATTTAATTAATTTTTATTGCAAACTCAAAAAAAATTGATTATTAAAACTTTATAAAAAATAATTCTAAAAAAATTAAAATACGGAGTAACATTTATGAAAAATGTAGTAGAAAGAAGAAAAACAAAAAAAGAGAGGGCGTTTATTCTAATTTCCAAAACCAGGGGACAATGAAATTAGAGTAAATTCTTTAAGTAATCCTTTATAAATGGGGGGGGTCTCCATATTTAGTCCACATTTATCAAATATTATGTTGATAGTCCTTATTAATTGGGTATCATTCCACGTTTAGTCCCCCGTCTATTTTTTTATCTCTGTGCCGTTATAAAAGGACCTTGCATGGAATGATACCCAATCAATAAGGATCACGAAAATAATACTTGTTAATATGGACTAAATAAGAAAATCCCCCCGTTATAAAGGACCATTTGGAGAATTTACTTTTTTAAAATCCTTTTTAATATTAAAAGTACTACCCCTGTCTTCGAGTATTTTGTCGAGATTTGACTTTTTGAAGTTAGCCATTTTCAACATTTGACCTACAGTTAAACAAAAAATATATAGTATATTTATTAAATAAAATAATATTTTAAAAACATTTTATGTAATAAATCCAATAGAATTATTTTTGTATCAATATTTAATATTAGTTATATTTAATTCATGGTCAAAGATTGTCAATTTTGACAAAACTCAAAAGTGGACCAATAATCAGGACAAAGGTAGCAATAAATATGAAAAGTATATGAATAATATGATTGTAGTTTGTATATAAAAAGTCAAAATTATCATTAAAAATAATTTACCAAAAGATTCATTTTTTAATATGAGAATTTTCTTGGAAGAGATAGAAATTAATAAGTAATTCGAAATCATCCAAAGTAGGAGTAAATATAACAACTATCCTCAAAATAAGAATTTCATGTTTTTTCTCAAAATACGAGCTTGCACTGTGACAAAATGACATTGTATAATGACATCTTATGGTGTACAAAATAAAATACAGTTATACATTTTCCTATTTATTAGTTTTTATATTAAAAGTGCTTAAAAAGAACAAATTCTCCAAGTAGTCCTTTATAACGAGAGAATTTCTATTTTTAGTCCATATTATCAAATATTATTTTCTTGGTTCTTATTAATTGAATACCATTCCACGTTTGTTCATTCTCTAACAGCACGGAGACGGAAAACTAGACGGATGACTAAACATGGAATGATACCCAATTAATAAGGATTATCTACTTAATATTTGATAAATATGGACTAAATATAAAAACCCCACATTTATAACCTCATTTATAAAAGACCATTTAGAGGATTTCCTATTATTAAAACTATTGAGAAGGGTTAGTAGGAAAATCGGTTTCAATTAGGGGTGGGCAAAAAACCGAACTAGCATGGTACCATACCGCACCGTAACGGTACCGAACCGTTTATAGTGTTTTCAAACGGGATTGATTTTTTCATCACGAACCGAAACCGAACCATTATTAAATGGGACGGGACTGCGATACAAATATTTAAAACCGATTATCACGGACCAAACCGTCCAACACTATATACGAAGTACGTATCTCAAATAATTATGGAGTATTTGTCTACTTCATCTTACCGTGTATACGTATTTTATTATTTACTTTTAAACTCTCTCATTACTATTGTTGTTATTATATTTATCATTACTATCGGCATTATTTTTTTATAGTTATTAGTATTCCGATATTATATGAATTAGAAAAAAAATTTAACTTTGAACTCGTTATCTTTTATTCTTTATGTTTATGATCCGTTTAAATTTGAAGTCAATACTTTTATTTCACATTCTTGTGTTTTTTATACAAAATTATACATTAAGTTCAATACTTTTTAAGTAATGTACGTTCATTTTTTGGCACGATTTGAGCATGGGTATGGTATTTGATGGGTGTATTCCACCTAGAACCGGTCAACGTAGACACTCATATTTCCAACCGGTCAAGGTTGATTTTTCAAGATGGGAAACCTAAGTCGTCAATGAAATAGTGTTTGGTGGACTCAAAGGTTGACCGGTATACTTATAACGGTCAAATTACTCTATCACCCCGTTTATCACCCGTTTCAGGAAGCTCATCCTTCAGAAGTCACCCGGTATGATTTCTAAGGTTATGAAGCGTCGGCAGAGAAAAGTCCAAAGGGGCTTGGACCGTAGCGACCAAGATCAATGAAAGATCGCTGGAGATGCTTGGACAATCCATCCAGAGTGCTACATGACAAGGGAACAATCTTTCTCGCAAGATGACAAAGCAGCTAAAGGACGAAGGCCATCACCTCCAACCACCCAGGAACGTGCCTCAACGTGGGCAAGCGGCGGTTTGTCCCCTGCAGCTTAGTATAAATATTCGTGTAACCATCAGAAGTGAGGATCAAAATTCCTTATCTCTCAGCTTCTTTGTAAAAGCTCCTGTGTATTCTTCTATATTTATAATCACTACAAGAAATTGCCAAAATCGCAACGAAAATCTACTACGAACAAAACATTGTCGCAGATTGTGAGAAATCTGCGACGGGTGTCGGAAAATTTGGTAACGTCGATAATATCTGCGACGGAAACCAATAATTAAACCGTCGCAGAGTTTTAGTGCAAAATTAAACATTTCCGCCGCCACCAATATAAGCGACGGGATGTGGTGGTCCGTCGCACACCTGCGAGCTTTACCTGGCAAATCGGTCGGTCAGGTCGGGTTCAGGTTCGTTCACTTCGAGTTCGGGTTATTTCGGGTTCGGGTTGAGAACTGTATGTTCATGTCCTAGTGTCATCGGGTTCGGGTCGACCAAACGGGTTATAACTTTGGTTTTTTAAATTTTTAAATTAATATTAACACTTACATTGTTTATTAAATAAATTTAAAATATCAAAATAAATGTATTAAATATATTAGATTATTTTATTTTAAATTCTGAATTAATTTTTAGATATATAAATCAATATAAGGAATTTAAAGTTTTGGAAAAAAGTAAGATAATTATGTAATATCATTAAAATTTTGTCTGAAAATATAAATTTATACACTAAAAATGAGTAGTATATTCTATGATTTTAAAAAATTCTAACTTTAGCGGTTTGGTCAGGTCGGGTTCGGTCGGGTTTAACCTATTTTTAGCGGGTCATTTTGGATTCGGTTAACTTCGGATTCGGTTATCAAAACCTTTGTTCAAAACTTAATATTTTCACGTCAGGTTTCGGGTCAAAAACAGGTCGGGTCATTTTGGTCTACCTTTGAGTTAAAATAGGTCTTGACAACAACACAAACACAACCCAACCCTAAACGCCGGAACCCACGCCTCCCTCCCTTCTTCGCCCAAGCTCCCGCGCCCCATCTCGGCCTCCTCCGCCGCACGTAGCCGGCCTCCTCTTCCCAAGGTCCGCCTCCGCATCTCCGCCCTCGTCCGCCACCGCCCTCGTCGTCCAGCCCTCTTCCGCCACCACCGGCCTCCGCCAGCCGCCGTCCTCCGTCAGCTTCTACTCGCCGGCCTCTTCCTCCTCCTCCGCCAGACGCCGTCCTCCTCCTCCTCCTCCAGCCGCTGTCCTCCTCCTCTGCCTGCACCTTAAGGTTTTTTTTTTCACTTTTTTTTGTTGATGAAATTGATATTTTTGTTAAATTGATAAGATTTTAGGTTAAATTGAATTAAAATTATATGAATTTACTTTAATAATGGTTGAAATTGGCATGAAATTAGGTAAAAATGATTTTTTTTATGAAATTAAGAGCTTTTTAGGGGAATTAGAGTTCAAATTATGTGAAATTACTATGGTATTGGTTAGAGATTGTTATTTGTTGGACTTTATTTTTGATATTGTTTTTTTTTGTAAAATGTTGTGGTTGATGTTCATGATTAAAGATGGTTGGTTATTGTCTTTCAATTATTACCAAGGATTTTTGGTTGTTTACTTAGTTGATGGGCTATCTCATGTGGTTGTTTACTTAGTTGTTTGATGACTTTCAATTGATAGGCATTGTTAATATGAGTCTTCCATTCGAAGATCGTGACTTGATGTATAAGAAGTACGAGAGAGAAGGTGTTGTTAGTGAGTTGTGGAAAGATAATGTTGAAGGGTTAGTAAAGTATTGTGTGTCAAGTCTGAATGTGTATAAGATGCCGAATAAGAAAATGCGTTGCCCATGCACAAAGTGTAAGAATGTTACATTTAGATCATCATCAAGGATGCTAGAGCACATACTCCGATTTGGATTCACACCAAATTACCATGATTGGGTATGTCATGGTGAGAATCACGGTGATTGGGTTCCCCGCCAACAACGTAAAGTTCCTCGTCATGCCAATGCCACTAACGTGTTTGATGAGACAGGTAGAGAACAATATGCAGACATGGTATTTGATGCTGTCGGTCCGTCTCGGGTTAACTCTATTGTTGAGGAAGAGCCAAATCCGAGCGATAAGAATTTTTTTGAAATGTTGAAAGCCGCTATACCGATCTGTGGAAAGGATGTAATAAGATGTCCAAGCTGTCTGCAGTTGCACGTTTGTTAAATATCAAGTCTGACCATAACTTATCTGAGCAATGTTATGACACCTTCTGCCAATTCCTCCAAGACGCTCTACCTGAAGACAACACAATGAAGACAACACAATGGTGGATGGATTTTATCAAACAAAAAAGCTAATTGAAGATCTTGGTCTCCCCGTCCAGAAGATTCATTGTTGCATTCTTGGGTGCATGTTATATTGGGGAGATGACGAAAGTCTCACGCAGTGCAAGGTTTGCCACAAGTCGCGTTATAAAGACGAGAAGTCTAAGATTCCGAATAGACAGATGTTTTACTTTCCGCTAACACCTAGGTTGAAACGCCTATATATGTCTAAACATACAACAAGTGCAATGAGGTGGCATGTTGATCATCGACACACAAGTGATGATGAAATGTGTCACCCTTGCGATTCTGAAGCATGGAAAAAGTTTGATGCTGAACATTCTACCTTTGCGTCGGAGGTACGCAACGTGCACCTTGGACTGTGCACAGATGGGTTTCAACTGTTTGGATAGTCTCAGTCACAATATTCATGTTGGCCTGTAATGATTACCCCGTACAATCTTCCGCCTGATATGTGCATGAAAGAAGAACACATATTCTTGTCACTAATTGTGCCTGGGAGGTCTAACCCAAAACAGAAGATTGACGTGTACTTACAGCCACTAATCGCAGAGCTGAAGAGTCTTTGGAGCGAGGGCGTGGACACCTATGATGTTTCGTTAAAACAAAACTTCAAAATGCATGCTGCACTCATGTGGACAATTGGCGATCTCCCGGCGTACGCCATGATGTCGGGATAGAGCACAGCAGGAAACACAGCATGTCCTATCTGTATGGATCAAGTCGTGTCATTCAGGTTGCCTAATGGGGGAAAACAATCATGGTTCGACACACATCGACGTTTTCTTCCAACAGACCATTCCTTTCGAAGGAATAAGAAAAAGTTCATCAGAAATCAAATTGAGACGAAGTCACCACCGATTCAGAAGAGTGGGAAAGATATTAGGCATGAGATTGAATCTTTAGGCCTGAGGAAGATAGTAGACTCAGATGGCGATGCCATTAACTCTGACATTGTGAAGAATACCTCATGCGGGTGGAGGAAAATGAGCATCTTTTGGGATTTACCATATTGGGAGACGAATATGATACATCATAATCTTGATGTTATGCATATTGAGAAAAATGTTTTTGAGAATGTTTTTAACACTGTTATGGATGTACAGGGCAAGACGAAAGACAATGCAAAGGCAAGGGAAGATACTTCTTTGTTTTGTTCCAGAAAGGAGTTGGAGCGTTACCCTCAAACACGAAAGTATCCAAAAGCTTGCTACACTTTGGATAAAGCCCAACGAGAAGCATTTCTTGATTGGGTGAAGGAATTGAAATTTCCAGATGGGTATGTCTCGAATTTAGGGAGATGCGTGGACCCAACTAAGTTGAGGATGTTTGGCATGAAAAGTCATGATTGTCATGTGTTCATGCAAAGACTACTACCCATTGGATTCAAGGAGTTACTTCTAAGAGTTGTATGGGAAGCAATTACTGAGCTTAGCAACTACTTCAAGAGGTTAACATGCAAGACTCTATCCATACAGGACCCTAAGCCCATTAGCTCTAATAAATGATAAAGCATCCATAAAATGAGCTGCCAATTGAATTCTGAATTTCTACCCTATGATCAGTACACGATATAATTTGTTAAAAAATATAATCAAATGGTCCATTTTAAGTATTTCCCTACACACACACACAAATGCCACCTCTAAGCGCCCAACTCCTAAAAACCCTTGCAAATGAAACTTGATACAGCTTTATGCCCATAAAGTACTAAAAACACATTAAAAAAGTTAAAAAACACAAGCTTACTTGGAAAAGTCAGGTGGTGGGGAGGGGTTGCGAGGAAAGCTTCTGGGCAGGTTTTGAGCCCTAGGATGTCCGGTGGGACCTGAGTTCTTACCAAATTCGGCATATTCCATTCTTGCTTTCTTATCGAATCAAAAATCAACAAGTTCATAAGAAAAAGTAAGGCGCTTCTACATGCCCGGGTGCTTGAAAACCAAGAGCCCCAACATTCAATTTGTTGGGAGAATTACTAGTTGTACTACCAAGGGATGACCAGTTTCCTCTCTTTTGAGCGTGTGATTCCCTTTCTTAATTTAGCGGTGATGCAGGCCATCAAAAGGGCTAGATTCAGAGTAGATGCAAAAGAACTTGCGTCAGTTGAAGTAGAAGAGCATGAATATTGGATTTGATGGTTCTTCCATCACATCATAAAGTCTCAAAGGCTGAAAAAACAATTCCTTCAGCGCACACGAAATCGGATAGCCTTGAAGAGTGAAACCTGTGGGGATTCAAAGTTTCAAACGAAGCTCCCCAGAATCGAGGCCCAACAAAAAATCATTTTGAATGTCTAGGCGTGGCGCACTGGAGTCGTGATTTAGAACTGATATATGCCTCTATGTGCAATTACTTGCCAATTGCTTGTGGTGGAAGGCCGTCGCCGGAGGTGTTGTCGCTGATGGTTTGCACTCCCGTGGCAAGGTTGAAGACGGAGAGAGTTAAACGCCGGCAGAGAGGGTTAAAAGGAGCAGAAACGGTATTGAAACTAGGGGTGGGAGCGGTCGGTCTGATATTACCGGAACCTATCAAGGACAGCTATTATTTAAACGGTTCGGTATCGGTACGTGATAAACTCCAAAACCATTCGGTACCATTCCGTTTTGAAACGAAACGGTACAATACTGATTGGTGTAAATTACCTAACTGGGTAAACTATACTAGACCGGGTCTAGGATTATTTACTTGATTCGGAAAGTGAAAAGGTAAAAATACGCAAATGACCGGGAGGACTGTAGGTGGAAACCAAAAGAGCCTATCTGGGTAATCATTTCTTTCCCATGGGGCTCCCGGTACAGCAGTTTGAAGCCTTCCATGGTCCTTTCCTCGGATGAAGTAAGAACCCGGGCAGCTTCCACGATGTTCTCTTCCATCGATTGGCTAGCTCTGTCGGGCAGCTCTCTCTCCTTCAGTTGGGCCTCCACTTTCAGTTGGGAGACCTCCCCCATCAGCTGCGAGTTCTCCTCCTCCAGCCTCTGCGTTCGCCTTCCCGGCCACCCTAGAGAGATTAGCCATTTCATCAAGCTGCCGGGTCGTTAATTCCTGAAGCTCCCGGTTGTGGGCTTCGGCCCTCTTTAGCTTTTCCTCTAGCTAAAGTGACCGGGTGGGGAAGTCCTCGGCGAGCTGCTCCAAGGCTTCCGGTCCCACTTCACCAATCTGAGAAGAAAGAAAGAATAGGGTTAATTCAGGTGCATAGACGATAAGGAAGAGGAGATGGGCAAGTATTACCTCTTTCAGCTTGAGCCCCATCTTGACCCAGAGCTCTTCCAGCGACCTTGCAACTGGGGCGTTTTCTCCCCTTTTCCACTTTGCCAACGGATGGGTGGTGGCAACCTTCTTCGTCCTCGTCTTTCGCTTCCCCTTGTAGGGGGAGGATTCTCCGTGGTCTTCCCGGCCTGGGTGGCCCCCTGGTCTGAGGAGTTTCCTCCTCGTTATGGATCTCAACAGTTTCTTGTTAGACCGGCTTATCCTTTGGGGGGGAAGAACGTGGGACATCAGAAGAAGATGCAACGGTCTTCTTGGGGATGTCGAAAGACCTGAAGTTCGTGTCTGCAAAACAAGCAAAAGATAAGTATTGGAAATGACACCGGTACACGTGAAGAAAGAAGAAAGGAAATGACGGATACCTGGGTGACTTTGGCCCTCGGCCTTTGCAGTGTTGCCCGGGGAGGGTACCCCGTGCCCCGCTGCTTCATGGGCCTGGGAGGTACCCTCGCCACTTGGTAGGACCCTCCAAACCCAGCTCCCGTAATGATATTTCTAGCCGGTGAAGGGGTTCCCCCCTTAGAAGCTTCTCCAGACTCTCCTCCAAGTTGGGAGTGGTCGCCGGTTCGGTGTATTCTTGTTTGAGGAGGTTATCGCTCCACCTCAAACCGGCTAGAGGAGTAACGGGGGGGGGGGGGGAATTTAATAAAAACAAATTTTTCTTCCACAACCAGTTGCTGCTTTGTGGAAGGTCAGAAAAGAATTTGCGATTGGTCCGTCCCTTGAAATAGACGAAACCTTCGCAACCTGGTTTCTTGGGACAGACCTCAAAGACATAAAGGAAAAGACGCAGAGAGGGATCAATATGAAGATGGTGACAGATATTTACTAAGGAGTTGAGAAGCCTGTGGGCATTGGGTGTGATCTGCCTGGGGAGGATCCGGAAATAGCGACACACCTCAACTAAGAGGGGGCGAAGAGGAAAAAAGATGCCACCCTCTAAGGAAGTAATATGAAAACCTATCCTATCCTCCCGGTGGGGCTCAATAATATTGGGCCAATTCTCATCATACTCGAGAACATACCCCTCTGGGAGATTCCTACGGGCTTTGTTCAAAGCTATTTTAGAGACATGGGGGTAGATGTCAAAAACTTAAAAAGTGGGAAGAGGAGAGTAACCGGCTACTTCCAACCTCTCCTCCCACTGTGCCCAGGTCTCATTATCTGGATCATAGGGAGCTAGTTCATCATCAACCGGTTCATCCCTCTCCCTGAAGACTTGACCGGGCATTTGATTGACAGGCTTCGGTTCGGAACAGAAGGATTCAGAGCCGACCGGTGTTCAAAATTAGACGAATAATACCCGGTCGATGAAGATGAGGTCGTAGAATCCTCAGATTTGTAGGCATCCGAGGACGAGATATTTTGGCTATTAAAAGAAGACATGATCGGAAAGGAAATAAAGAATGGAAGAAAGAAGCTTACTTGACTCGGAGGTCTGGGAAGCTAGCGCAGAGGACTTGATCGGTGAAACTTAGAAGGACGCACGAGAGAAAGCGAAGGAATGAATGGGATGAAGGCCTTTATATAGGCGAGGAAGGACCTGAGAAGGGCGACGTGGCTTCGGCAGAACGCGCCGCGTCAGGCGGCGCCATCATTTCGCCTAGGAAGACGAAAAGGCGTAGTGATGGCGTTATCCAGTGAGCGACACATGTTAAAACGGATACTTTTCAAATTTGAAATGTGAAATATTTAGCGGGAAAGGCCTGAAATTCAAATTTTGGGCCCATTTCTAAGATTTTTACTTCCCGCCCATGATATCTACATGGCAAGAAATGGAGGGCTTATTGATGGGTGTATTCCACCTTGAACCGGTCAACGTAGACACTCATATTTCCAATCGGTCAAGGTTGATTTTTCAAGATGGGAAACCTAAGTCGTCAATGAAATAGTGTTTGGTGGACTCAAAGGTTGACCGGTATACTTATACCGGTCAAACTTCTCTATCACCCTGTTTATCACCCGTTTCAGGAAGCTCATCCTTCAGAAGTCACCCGGTATGATTTCTAAGGTTATGAAGCATCGGTAGAGAAGAGTCCAAAGGAGCTTGGACCGTAGCGACCAAGATCAATGAAAGATCGCTGGAGATGCTTGGACAATCCATCCAGAGTGCTACATGACAAGGGAACAATCTTCCTCGCAAGATGACAAAGCAGCTAAAGGACGAAGGCCATTACCTCCCACCACCCAAGAACGTGCCTCAACGTGGGCAGGCGGCGGTTTGTCCCCTGCAGCTTAGTATAAATATTTGTGTAACCCTCAGAAGCGGGGATCAGAATTCCTTCTCTCTAAACTCCCTTGTAAAAGCTCCCGTGTATTCTCCTATGTTTATAATATCAATTGGGCTACATGTGTTTCCACCTACAGTCGTCCCGGTCATTTGCGTGTTTTTACCTTTTCACTTTCCGAATCAAGTAAACAATCCTAGACCCGGTCTAGTATAGTTTACCCGGTTAGGTAATTTACACCATCAGTATTGTACCGTTTCGTTTCAAAACGGAATGGTACCGAATGGTTTTGGAGTTCATCACGTACTGATACCGAACCGTTTAAATAATAGCTGTCCTTGATAGGTTCCGGTAGTATCAGACCGACTGCGCCCACCCCTTGTTTCAATAGCAACAACCTATCTACATCTGCTCCTTTTAACCCTCTCTGCCGGCGTTTAACTCTCTCCCTCTTCAACCTCGCCATGGGAGTGCAAACCATTAGCGATAACACCTCCGGCGATGGCCTTCCACCACAAGCAATTGGCAAGTAATTGCACATAGAGGCATATATCAGATCTAAATCACGACTCTAGTGCGCCACGCCTAGACATTCATAATGATTTTTTGTTGGACCTCGATTCTGGGGAGCTTCGTTTGAATCCCCACAAGTTTCACTCTTCAAGGCTATCCAATTTCGTGTGCGCCGAAGGAATCATTTTTTCAGCCTTTGAGACTTTCTGATGTGATGGAAGAACCATCAAATCCAATATTCATGCTCTTCTACTTCAACTGACGCGAGTTCTTTTGCATCCGCTCTGAATCTAGCCCTTTTGCTGGCCTGCATCACCGCTAAATAAAGGGAATCACACGCTCAAAAGAGAGGAAACTGGTCATCCCTTGGTAGTACGACTAGAAATTCTCCCAACAAATTGAATGTTGGGGCTCTTGATTTTTCAAGCACCCGGGCATGTAGAAGCGCCTTACTTTTTCTTATGAACTTGTTGATTTTGATTGGATAAGAAAGCAAGAATGGAATATGCCGGATTTGGTAAGAACTCAGGTCCCACCGGACATCTTAGGGCTCAAAACCTGCCCGGAAGCTTTCCTCGCAACCCCTCCCACCACCTGACTTTTCCAAGTAAACTTGTATTTTTTAACTTTTTTAATGTGTTTTTAGTACTTTATGGGCATAAAGCTGTATCAAGTTTCATTTGCAAGGGTTTTTAGGAGTTGGGCGCTTAGAGGTGGCGTTTGTGTGTGTGTATGTGTGTGTAGGGAAATACTTAAAATGGACCATTTGACCATATTTTCTAACAAATTATATCGTGTACTGATCATATGGTAGAAATTCAGAATTCAATTGGCAGCTCATTTTATGGATGCTCTATCATTTATTAGAGCTAATGGGCTTAAGACATGAGTGAAAATTAATTATGTAAATCTTATGAGCTGTCTTGTATGTTTGTTTGTACGTGTTGTTACTTAAATACTCCCTCTGTCTATAAATAAAAGCCTACTTTGACTATGCACGGAGATCAAAAATTAAAATTGTGTGATTGAGAGTTGTTTTGAAGAGAGAAACAATATTAACCTCATAATGCTTCCTTAGAAGAAAATGAGCGATAATTTTGGGACGGACTTAATAAGAAAAATAGGAAGATAATTTCGGGAGAGACAGAGTAATTAGTTTACAATGTCATATGTTTCCTTTCAAGTTTCAAATTGAGGATCTAAAATATGTCCATGCGTTGTATATCTTCAATGATTATATATTTTTGTGAATAATAGATCTCATTTGAAAATTGTTGAATGCCCACACTTCCTGACTTCAAGTGTAATTTAATGTTATTTGCAATATTGTTTTTTCTTTGTCAAAATTATGTCATGCTCCTAAGTCTTAATACAAATAGGTTCTTTTAGATGCATTTAATCAGAAAAAAATTTCAACAATTGTATTCCTGTCATTAGCTTTTGGCAGAAGCTATCATGATTCCCTACCGCCTTTCCAGAGATAATAATCTATGAAACTATACATCTTTACATTCTTAAAGAAGTCTACTTGTCATGTTACAATCATGGCATTGAAAATAATCAGATGAGTCTTTGGGTAAATGGGTTAATCACTGTGTGGCAGTGATCTGCCAATGATTTATGATGTTATTACTTATATATTCACCCTGAATACAAGTTATTAAATGTAAATGGTATCAGCACTCAAGGATATGGAGTAGCATCTCTTAGTAACAACTTACATATTGCGCACCATTTATGATAACGGATAACCCTTCTTTCTTTCTTGTTCAGAGGAAGTGAATCCCAACCTCACTGGACTTATGGGCAAGTCTCTTTACAAAGACCTTGATGCCCCAAATAATGCCGGATCTTCTCCATTATTGGCACCTTTTCCTTTGAATGGCACTAGAGTTGGTGCCTCACATCGAATTTACCAAGTTCAGGATCTGAAAAGAACAAGATTACCTCCTTCATTGCAAGTAGATGAAGAGAATTTATGGAATTCTAGAAGCACCACTGCAGGGTAAACTATATATTTCTTTGTGAAATTTCTGTTATTATCTGTATGTAACAATATCTCATTCCTGGTGTCAATGAAGAGTTGTCCTATATTATTTCTTGTGAATGAATTCCCATGAATAATGTTTGTAGTTGAATCAAACTTTACACTTGTTTTCAAGGGAATGCCGTCTATTTACCCTCACTATACATACATACATATAAGTGTGTGTGTTGACATTGGACACTCAGAATTCATTCGAAGTATCTATATTGGCATTGAATGAGAGTGTAGTTTGCAAATGCTAGGATGGCCCAGTGAATGAGAGGGGCCTTCTCTTGTTGATAATGAACAGGGACAGGAGGTGGCAGCGTCATTTGGAGGGTGGGGGTGGGAGTAGGGTTGAGGGTGGGGGTTAGGGGCAGGGATGTCATTCGAGCAGGATGGTGGATATAGGTCTACCCACTATCATACCTGCCTCGGATTTTTCAACCTGCCACCCACGTTGCCACCTGCCACGAGCCATATTTTTACCACTGTCCACCGCTTTGACAGGTCAAAAACTTACCCACCCGCTACCGTATTAATCCACCAAAACTCACTCTGCCAAGTTTTATCCATCCTTTACCCGTCTCACTTATCCATTAAAATCTTCTTAGTAGGTTTTTATACTTTTAAATACAAATCAAATCTCATTAAAGTGATTAAACATATTTTTTTGGGATAACATATGATAATAAAATTTTAAAAATTGCGAACAGATTGAGAGTTCTATATCATTAGGCAGTAACAAGTATTTTAGTAAAATACTACCTCCATCCCAGTGTATTCGTCTAGTTTGACTTTTTGGAGTCAAACTAGACGAACTTTGGACCTCAATTAAATAGTAATGGTAATGCATATATTAGTATACATACAAATTGAGTGTAGTTGATGATTAAAGTTTGTCCTGTTTGACTTGAAAAAGTCAAACTAAACGAATACAGTGGGACGGAGGGAGTATCAACTTTAGAAAAAACCATGAAGTGCTAGGGTTTGGACATAATGTAATAACCTCCAACTTTTCAAAACAATCAGGGTTACTTGATAGCAGTCACAGTCACCACCTTTAATTTTCCAGAATAGTCTTCCCACTTATAAAATAAATTGTACTTTTAAATACAAATTAAATGTCATTAAACATAATTTTTTTTGGGATAATATGTGAAAATAAATTTAAAATAATACAAATAGTTTGAGAATTTCATACCATGCAGTAACAAGTACAGTCTTTTAGTAGAATATAACCTCAAGAAAAATAATGAGGGTTAGGGTGGATAATGAATAAAAGAAACAACCATGAAGGGTTAAGGTTTTGACATGATGTAATCACCTCCAACTTTTCAAAACAGTCAGGGTTACTTGGGAGCAGTCACATTCACCACCTTTGGGCATCGTTCTCTTCAGCTTATCTTTTTCTTATTATTTATTCTTATTGGAATCAAATAAGATTAGCAACAGCTTTAAATTACACTACAATCAAAATAGACCAAACCAAGTCAGATCAGACCTTAAAAATTCATATTAGAATCTATCAAGCAAAGAAAAGAGAGCCTTTTAGTTTTTCAGAATAGCCTTCCGACTGATAAATGAATCCCTCTTGTTGGTGTAGCTCGATGGCCATATCTGGAAGATTTACCAGCTTAACAGCAGCAAAGATCCCAAATTTTGATGTAGGATTTCTCATGTAGTAATTCTTCTTATTACATGCTCTATTTCTTAAATCTGATCTGTATTTGTCACGCAGACGCTCTCTGTCTTCCTCTCCCTCTCTGGAAGCTAATCAATTACGAGAACCAAATTTTGCAATGCCACTCGCTCAAAGTAAAATTCCTGCTGTATCTACTTATTTAGATACATATAAGTCTTGGGAAAAGATGCCTACTAAGCCTACAAATCAAGTCTCCAAGAGAAGCAGGTCGCCACCCAATTTGCTCGCTAATGGAGGTTATTCGGTCTATGGGGTTCACAGTTCCAAAAGGTAGATTACAGCTGTAGTGACATTTTATTAATTTTTTGGACAATCTGGAAACTGTCATTCTGATGGATTCTCTTGCATCTTTCTTCAACTTCTATGTTAGGCCGCCTTCCAGCTCTCCCCCCAAATTGAGGCAAAATTTTCCCTCTAATGCTCTTGGTTCTCATACTCAACAACAGTCTCTTACATCTGTCCATAATAATGCTGATATTGGCTCGATGAAGCCTATGAGCTTTCCTGTTTCTAAAAGGACCAAATTACCATTTGCACACACATCTGATCATGTACTTCATGACGACTGCTCTGCTGTTCAAGATGACAATGAACGGTATGATGTCAAACATAAGAAACTATTTTCCTTCAAAATGTATGTCACGGACTCTGTATTTCTAACCTTTCCCCCGCATTCATTTTAGAGAACTAGATGCCAAAGCTAAGCGTTTGGCCCGCTTCAAGGATGACTTAGAACAACCAGCTCGAAGCGATCCCATCGCTCGAGATCAGAGAGTTGTTATGAAGAAACAATATCAATCTGTGGCTGAGCAACAACAACTTATGGAGGAATCCAGTGTTGATACTCCAGGGGATTTGTCTAACAGGAATGCGATATCTGATTATGAGGTTCCTGAGTCTTCTGGCATCATAGTAGGATCTTGTCTTGATATGTGTCCAGGTAATGTTTTTTCAGTATCATCGTGTCGTTCAGCTTAATTTTTTTGACTTGGAACATATAATGAGATTTTTAATTGTTTAGTCTATGAGGCTACCTATTGTTCCCCAAACATTGTTTTGCAGATGTACTCCATGCTTACCTTTTACTACACACACATCTAGTTTACTGTCTTTACTCCCATCACACATTTCATGAATTATTATAGATTTGTTGACCCAAAAAATGAGATGTTTTAAATTTCCAGTATTTAGTTCATTCTTTCATTCTGGCTTGTCTTAAACATAATTTATTGGCCGTTGTTCTTCTGCCATGTGGGATTTTGTCATTCATAGTTGGTTTCATACTCTCTTCTAGTTATCGTCCAAGAGCTGATTCTAAAATAAATACTTACCTGTTTGCCCTTTTGTCTTCAGAATCAGAGAGAACAGAACGTGAAAGAAAAGGAGATCTTGACCAGTATGAGCGCTTAGATGGAGAACGAAATCGGTCAAGTAAATTTCTTGCTGTCAAGAAGGTATGGGATCTCTACTGAAGAATACACTGATGGATCTTGGTTTTCATCAAGTCAGTCAAAGCAAAGAACAACTTACACTCTTGCTTGATTTTCAGTACACTAGGACAGCTGGGAGAGAAGCTGAGCTCATCCGTCCAATGCCAATTCTGCTGCAGACAATGGATTATCTTCTAAATTTGCTGGATAAGCCCTATGATGATAAGTTTCTTGGTTTGTACAACTTTTTGTGGGACAGGATGCGAGCTGTCCGTATGGATCTGCGGATGCAACATATTTTTGATCTTGAAGCTATAAGTATGCTGGAGCAAATGGTTTGTGCAGTATGCTTAATTCCTCTGGCTTGGACATTTAACTCAAAATTTTATGAAGTGATCTCTACTTGTTTTGAAAATGAGAAGTAGCTATTTGATGCACCTTTGGGAACATTCGTACCTTGAGAAGAGAATATATTGTTTGTGTCACACCTGCTAGGCACATTTGATTTGAATTTATGAATCTCGTTTGCTGTAACATGTCTTGTGTGGTCTTAATAATAATTCTCTTGGTTTCAGATTCGACTCCACATAATAGCTATGCATGAATTGTGCGAGTATACCAAAGGAGAAGGCTTTTCAGAAGGATTTGATGCACATCTCAACATTGAACAAATGAACAAAACATCAGTTGAACTCTTTCATTTATATGATGACCACCGGAAAAAAGGACATGATGTGCCAACAGAGAGAGAATTCAGAGGCTACTATGCACTTCTGAAGCTTGACAAACACCCCGGATACAAAGTAAGAATTAGAAAAATGTATCATGTCTTTATTCCCATTAATGAATGTCATCTGTAAATACAATCATTTCCCCAGGTTGAGCCTGCAGAACTGTCGCTTGATTTGGCCAAGATGACCCCAGATATGCGGCAAACTCCCGAAATTGTGTTTTCCCGTGATGTAGCCAGGTAATTCCATTATTAGGTTCTGCTAACATAAATTATTTAGAGAAATTGAATCCATATTGTCTTTTGTTTTTTTGTTGTTACAGAGCATGCAGAACTGGTAATTTCATTACTTTCTTTCGTCTTGCAAGAAAAGCTAGTTACCTTCAAGCATGCTTGATGCATGCTCACTTCGCAAAGGTACATAAATATATCTACACCATGTGATCTGTTGACATGAATATGACTTTAGTAGAAGTGACAGTGGCACCTAGCAGAGAGAGGTGTAATAATATACCATAATGATGAATTGTTTACATCCTTAACCTAGGGCTAGGGAGTGTTATATATGCTTAATTTCTCTTTATGAGGTTTATGTTTTGCACTGAATTGATTTTGCATTGTTTCTATGCTGCACACTAGTTACGAACCCATGCTCTTGCTTCGTTGCACTGTGGTTTACAGAATAACCAAGGAATCCCTGTTAGCCAAGTTGCCAAATGGCTTGGGATGGAGGTACATTGTTTGGATATCTGAGTATCTTTTGCAGCTGAGTTACTGCTGTAATTATAATTTTCTATTTTTATTTGTTCTAATCAGGAAGAAGATATAGAAAGCCTTCTCGTGTATCATGGGCTTGCAGTAAAGGAATTTGAAGAACCGTATATGGTGAAGGAAGGCTCCTTTGTGAATGTTGATAATGACTATCCTGTCAGGTGTTCAAGACTTGTTTATAGTAAAAAGTCTACGACAATAGTTGAAGATGTCTTTTGTGCGCATTTGGCAGAAATAGTTTATTCCAAAAAAGAGTTAGAGGATCCTCAGTTAGATAATAGATTTGAGCAGAATCCCACTCCTCGTCAGCTTCTGGTGTCTGAGAGTTTTATCCAGGGCATTGATGAGGACATACCTGATTATGAAACAATCTCATATCCGGAAGAAAAGTTGAAGGTGATGCCACTGCTTTGCATTCCTATGCACGCAAAGGGTCAAGATGAGAATTTGGTGACTCCTGCAAGTCCTCAAGTATCTGCTGCCCATTGTTCCCCAGAATTCCAACATGACAGATTTAGCCCAAAGCATTCCACCACCTTCAAACACTCTCTGGATAAAGGTCAGAAAATTGAAGTTTTGGATTCCCCTTTCCTTCTTACAGCATCAAGAGTGGAGCAAGAGACACTGCCAGTTGTTGGAAATGACTTTGTCAAGAAATCTTCGGTAGCCCATCATTTGCCTGTTGAAGATATGGAAGATGAATCACTGGTGATTTCTTGTCAACAGGCTGAATCTGATGTAGCTGTTGCAGGTTATTATGATGAAGAAGTTGCAAATGCGAAACTTAAACTTCTTATAAGGTGCAGCTTTCTAAACAAATTTATCCTTAGCCTGTTGTTATTTTTCCTTAGGTCAGGACTAACATTTTGCTTTATTACAGAATATGGAAACGATATTCTTCAAAGAGAAGAGAATTGCGTGAGCAGAAACAGCTAGCAGCAACAGTTGCCTTAAGCTCACTGACATTGGGGCCACCAATTTGTCAGTACAAAACTGTAAGTTCTATGATTTTCTTGTCCTTATCAATGATGGTTCTTAAAATCATCAGAGTCTTTAATTGAGTAGCATCTATGCCCTGTGATTTAGTTCATCCTTTGGGATTATAAAAGTATTTGGTTCATTTCATCACTGAAATAGTTCATCCCTTGATCATCTGAATCACAGTGCATCATACTTAATCAATCAATTTAGGACTCCCTACCTCCCACAATTGCACTATTTAAGTTTGGTTAAAATTTTACTCAAAATTTTGACTGATGAAGTCAATAAATCTTATGGGGTGCAATTGATGGGGGTAGGGGGTCCGTGAGGGGGCGAGATCGGGGTAGGGGTTTATGAGGGGTAGGAACCGTCAATTTTACGAACGGGGCACCTATGGTGCCCCAATAGAAATTGTGTCACGAAGTTACACCATTTGGCATGGTGTAACTCTCCAATTCCTCATTTTTAAATTTAGAAGTTTTATTTTTAGTTCGACACTAATTGTTAAATAAATTGAATGGAAAATGATTTTAGTCAAAAAGAGAGAGTATAAAACAACTAGTTGGCTCTTTTACCCACAAAAGCTAAATATAGGGAAAAGTCTACAATGGGAATTTGACACGGTGCCGACCGCCTAATGAACTGTGCACTCTCCTCCTAGACATCTATCAAAGCAAAGGGGTACAAATTCATAAAGCATGTCAGTGGCTGAAGGCATTGAAGTTTTTTCATAACCCCTGTGCACTTTTAAATATTAGAAGTAAAGTTGCCAACTATTGTGTTTACTTACAACATGTATCCTGACCTGCCACACTTTGTTTCTATTGCATTTATTGGGTTCTTATCCAAATGTCTTGTCCCCCAGCAACCAAATGTGTTTGATGATGTCAATATTGGTGGTGCCATGATGAGGCGGTATGAACTTCAACAAAATTCATGGTTACGGATGAATGTATCCGATGTTGTTGTGTCTAAACTTGCTGGAAAAAATACTACTGCTAAGTGCCTCTGTTGGAAAGTCATTTTATGTTCTCAAGGCAAGATGCATAATATAACAGAGCCAATCCAACAAAATGACGTTGGTGTGTTAGCTGCTTGGTCCTGGCTTCTTTCCAAGCTTATTCCAGATAATAATTGCATTGATGACGAGCTAGTTGTTTCATCACCTGGACTGTCCATATGGAAGAAGTGTGTTCCTGATGAGTCGGGAAGAGATCTGACAAGTTGTTTCTCAGTCATCAAGGAAGTTGAGTTTCAGAATCTAAATGAGACTGCGGAAGGCGCAAATGCAATTGTCTTCCTGGCATTGGAGTGCTTCCCATGGGAGGTCCAAAAGAAAAGACTCAATGAAGTCTTAATGGCTCTGCCTTCTGGATCTTCCCTGCCTCTTTTAGTATTAAGCAGTTCATGCAAGAGTCGTGTAGATCCTTCAACAATAACTGAAGAATTGGGGCTCCATGACATTGATAAATCACTGGTTATGGCATTCAACATTCTTTTTCTTAAGGACGATCCTCTGGAAAAGATAACTGGTTTTTTTAGTGACAATCATTTGAGACGAGGACTAGAGTGGCTTGCAGATGTATCACCCCCACAGCCTGTTCTTGATTGCATTAAAACCCATGAACTAGTTCTTTACCACTTAAATCCCTCATTGGAGGCTCTCGATAACATCAATACTCACTATACAAATCCAAATGCCATTATTTCAGCCATTAATGAATCCTTGGATCAATCAGCTAGAGAAGTAGCTGCTGCTGCTCAAGCAGCTCCTGCTTGTTGGCCCTGCCCTGAAATTGCATTGCTAGGGCAGTGTGGCAATGGGAACAATCACGCGTTGCGCTATCTACCGAGCATAGGGTGGAATTCTGCAGCTAGAATTCAACCACTTGTGCATGCAATAGCTACCTGTAAGCTTCCTGCTTTTGAGGAGGATGTAAGTTGGCTACACAAAGGCACTTATGAGATTAGTGACATTGAGACCCAAACAGTACAACTTGAGAGTTGCCTGTTGAAGTATTTAACAGAGGACAGTAAGCTGATGGGGCGGCTGATAGGTGCAAAAGAGGCAAACATTATGCTACAAAAGTACACCCGGCTGGAACTCCATAACTATTCATACTACCTCATGCCAAATTGGGTTGCGATTTTTAGGCGGGCATTCAATTGGCAGTTAACGAATTTAGCTGATGATCGATTATCATCAGCATATGTCTTGAAGCAACTTGAATTTCCCATTTCCCCTGAAGCTTCATATAACTTCAACGTAGAAGATAGATCACTGTTCTCTTCTGCACTGGGACAACCCTCCTTGGACGAGATGGTTGAAGTTTGTTGTGCCTGCCTTACACCTAATGCTCCAAACGAGCAAGAGGATTGCTTTGAAACACATAGGCATATGACTCTAGATGATCATAATGTTGGGAATGCTTCTAATGAAGTTCAGATGTCAGGTGATGAAATGAATGTTGAAGATGATGGTAAAATTGCTATATCTTACAACAATAATTATGTAACCGATGTCATGAAGAAGAAATTTGAGCCTCTGCTAGCCACTAAGGCAGTAAAGGAAAGCAACAAGTTAAGTGAGTTGTTAGAGAAGTGCAATATTGCGCAGAACATGATAGATAAGAAGTTGTCGGTATATTTTTAATTCTTCGGAGGCATTTTCTTTGTTGCACTGTAACATATACATGTAGTTTGCAGGCCATACAAACGGCTAAATTTATGTAATGAAGAGTTATTGTGCCCTTAAACTATCTTGCAACATAGAGCTCTGTAATCAATTCTCACTCCAAGTGTGTAAATTCTTCTTTGTACAACATTATTTCTTATTCATCTTATACTTGCACTTGGGTTGTGTATTGTATTACGGAGTATATAGTTGCAGTCTGTGTATTATTACCAACGTTGCATTGTTTTGCTTTTTCGAGTCAAGCAGCGTCCCCCACTTACGTATGTATATGTGGATTGTGCTCCATTTCTTAGGGGGTAAATTATACTTCCTCCGTCCCTAAATAGATTACGGGTTACGAAGAAAGATTTTCTACTTTTTGAAATTATTTTATTTACAAATTGGTATATCAGTAAGATATAAAAATTACATATTAAAAAACTACGTTAAAAGTTCTACAAAACAAGAGGTGACAAGAATATTTTATTTTTTCAAATACTTAATGAAATCGCGTAAACAAATAAAAATTATTGAGAAGAGAGAAAAAATTGTAATCTATTTAGGGACGGAGGGAGTATGATACAGTCTGATGTACCTTACTCTTGGTACATTATTGTAAATTTTTAATTAAATATAGGGTGGTGATAGTCACACCCTATAAATTATATGGTACAGTTAGATGTATCGTACATCGACAAACTTGTAATTGAAAAATATTTTAAAATGAATACTATGTTGTTTTAAAATTAATTTTATGTTATTTCAAAATGAGCACACTACAATAATGGTCACTACGTTGCTTGAGAATAAATACGACATTGATTCAAAATAAATATTTGCTGGATATACCTAGTGTTAGATCTATAATATAGGCTCTCATCACACTTAATTAAAACACTAAATTTACTCCACTTTATCAGTGATTTGTTTTTTACTACTCCCTCCGTCCGAAAATATTTTTCCCATTTGACTTTTTACGGTTTCGAAGATTGTACTTTGACCACTAGTATATTTATTTTTGTATGGATATATTTTATAAAAATTTGATATTTGAAAACTATATTTCAAAATGAATATATTCATATTAAAGTTATATCATAATAGAATGTATTTTTTCCACATATCATAGTCAAAGTTTACAAATTTTGACCAAGAAAAGTCAAATGGGAAGAATATATTCGGATGGAGGGAGTATATGCTAAAGGTCATATTTTACCTTTCACTAGTAACTAAATCTTCATCTTAACCACTGGAGATGTCAGCCACCACTAGGAGCCATTCTTCCCCCCTCACCCATCCCACCAAGTCGTCGTCACCAGCAACACCTTGTACTGCATCATCCCCTCGCCACCCGTCCATTGCCGACAACTCTGACCCCAACCTCTCATACCTCTCTGTGATTCATCCCCTAAGAGCACTGCTAATTCATGTAAAGTCGGAGGCGTTTTTTCGATTTTAATGCCTCTGGCGTTAGGCGTTAAACACTGCCTCCCTCTCTCGTTACGGTACCGTCACCTTCCCTGCGTCAAAAGTTTGGCACAAATTAGAATTGAATTTTGGTCGTTGAAATCCCCCCACAATGGCTATAATGCCGTTGACATTAAAAAAATTTCTTCTCTATATATTCAATCTATTTTTTAAAAATTTAATACACACCACAATTACAAATCTCTCTCTCCTCTTTCTTAAAAGAAAATTATTCAAGTATTTGTTTTTATTTTTTACATAAATTCCTTGGGTTTTAACGTTCCTTCATCCGGTCTCGAGCCAAACGAAGAAGGAAGGAACCGATGTGGATTTTCTAATCATATGCCGGTAATATGTCGATGTATGATACGCAAACCTCAGTGAATCTCCAAGACCCGGAGTCGGTTCTGGAGACTCAACAGGAACCAAGTGCAGCAAAAAAGTGCAGAGTCACAAACCGAAGGGTGACAAGCCGATGAACGAGGCGGCACGGTCCATTCAAAAGTGGACACCGGAGGAAGAATCGTTGTTGGCGTCCGCTTGGGTTGACGTTTCCGATCATCCTATCGTAGGTAAAATATACTCCCTCCGTCCCAAAAAGTCTTTCTTGTTTCATTTTTTGTGCATTCCATAAAACACTTCTATCACGCCTTGAATGCCAAAAAAACTTTCAAAATAACTTCTACCCACAATAAAGAAGAAATGTTAGAAATTTTAGGCATTTTAGATGTCGGTAGAAAGGTTTTATGGGATGCGCAAAAAATGAAACATGAAAGACTTTTTGGGACGGAGGGAGTATATATTTTTAATATATATTGTATATATGTTATCTTTTACAAGTATATATTTGTACTAAAATATTTTCTTCCTTCAATTATATACGGAGTATTTCTTAAAGGTTCTAAGCAAACAATAGATGCGATGTGAGATCATATCAAATCTAAAAAATAAATATGTTGATTTTTAACATTGATCTACAAAATTCATTAATGAAATAAATAAATATTGCGGTTGGGATAAAGATGTGGTTTAGATTTTTTTTTGGGTATGGGCATATCGCATGGATCAAAGATATATAAGTTTTTCTTCAAAGGACTTCAATTTCTTTCATCCCTTAAGATGACAATAGATCAAAAAAGAAAACTTGGAGTTAGTTGCAGGCTCCTTTGCTTTCTACCGACGGCATCACATGAATAAGCTTTGTGGAAGGGTATAAATGTCTAAAATTGCCAAATTGGGGTGAGTTGATCAACTAGATCTCTAACCCGTGCGTTGCACGGTTAGTAATTAGAGATAGTGAAAAAAATAATATATTAAATTTATAGTGCATATAAAGACAAAAAACAAATTGTATTCAATATAAAGATTAAAAACATTACATACTAATATTGAGGAATTAGTAATGGAGACAAAAATAGACTAAATTAAAGGCTCTAAAAGAATTCTTTGTACACTACATTCCTTGTAATATTTGAATGTGGTAGGTCATCATTACAAATCAAGATCTTCAAACCACGTCGATTGGTCACTCAAGAGACAACAACGTAAACTTGTCTATGACTAAAAACTAAATTCTTAAGCAATAATCCCACGTGCTTCAGTGATTGGCCTTGACTTTTGTTAATTGTCATTGCGCAAGACGTCATATACTTTAAGTCACATCCGAAATGGCTTCTTCATTTAATACTTCGTCTATCAATTCTCCTTGATATGTCCAACAAAATTGAAAGTTGTTCACACCATTAATTTGGGTATGGGTGTGTGGCTCAAAGCAAATAATCTATTCCCTATACTTTATAGTCACATCCGAAATAACTTCTTCATTTAATACTTCGTAAATCAATGCTCCTTGATATGTCCAACAAATTTAAAAATTGTTTACACTATCAATGCATTTGTTTTAATAAAACTATTGTTACCTTTTTTTAAAAACTTTTTTTTAGTAAAATCAGAACAGAAGGATCTTTCAATACTTTTAAATCAAGATATTTAAGTCATAGAGAGTCGCAAAAATTTAGTATGCTTAAAAACTCCATACTTTACATTAAATGGTTCGTGGCTCAAGACTCACGTCAAGAAAGACAGTTAGCATGTTTAAACTTTGGTGGACAATTAGAATATTTCAAAAAAATGGTTTGAAAATAGTTGCTTGTTTGAGTGTATAACTTTAAAAATAACTTGAATCATTAGGATTTAAACAAAGTTTACATACCTCATCGTCATGATAGACCACCTCCATAGATTCAACATTTTTCCAAAAGGTTGAACGTGATAGACACGAATAGCACGTACGTGGATAACAATGTTGTTATGGTCCTTTCCGAGCTAACCAAGAATGATAAAGAGACCAGGGAAATCACGTTTTTGAGCCATATTGGAAAGATGAAAATTTCAAAAGCTTTAATGGTGGGGAAATGAATTGAAGGTATTGGGCAAGGGTTTATAAACATTAAATTTGGACATGGGTTGTGGGGAGAAAGTAATGATGATTTTACATTGGGGTGTGTGAGAACTAAAGAAAATTGATTGAAGTGAAAAGACATGTCCCAACTAGGGGTGGACACGGTACGGTTCCGGTTCCGGAACCGCCGGTTCCGGTACGGCCACCCCTTGGTACCGGTACCGTGACCGGACCGGGCGATACCGGTTCCGGTACCGGACCGGCCGGTTTCGGCCACCCCCAATATTTTTTTTTGTTTTTTTTAAATTTTTAAAGTGTAAAATTATAAATTTGCAATTGTTAAAGGAAAGAATGAAATAAAAAATCTAAAAATGTGGTTGTTATTTACATATTGTAAAATGAGTAATACACGAACTGAAGAACAACTACATTTAATATCCTGACGGTTCAAAAAAAGCGACGAGGTAAAGAACCGTAAAGAAACCCTCGAAGGAGCTTATATATCGCTCACTTAAAAAAACTAATTACATATTTAAATGTCTACATTAACATAAAAAAGTTTATAACTTATTCCACAGAACTCAGACTTCCATTTGTGGTTGCATTCATGTAATGATTGGAATTGAATTCGTATCCTGACTCTTGAGCTCGACGTCTTGCCAAGAGCCAATCTCGGTTGCAAACAATTGTTTCAAGAGATTCAGCGCTAAGACAACTTCGGAAGTCGGTTAGAATGTTGCCGCTAGCACTGAATTGTTGTTCCACTGCTACGGTTGATACCGGGACGGACAACACTTCTCTTGTTAGCATTCCGAGACATGGGAACATGTGTTCGTTCCGCTTCCACCATCCAAGGACGTCAAACTCCACGTCGTCGTCGTCGTCATAATCGCATGGCACCCCTTGGTACATAGCAAGTTCGTTGTGAGAGCTTATTGTTGTACCACTTGAACTTGTCGAAGGCTGAGCACGCTTCCCTTTCTTTGCAAGAAGCCCACCGACTATTCCTTTAAAACCTTTTTCTTGATTTGGGGGGCGGAGGAGGTGCTGTTTCTTCTGGTACATTACCGTATAACCCTTGATATTCCTTAAATAAAACCTCAAAAAGAGTTATAACATTATCTCTTTCTTTTTCCCATTCTATTAAATGGCTGTAGTAATAATTATTTTCATCTAAAAAACAACTGTAGTAATAGTCAATTAGAATTTTATAATTTTCAATCTTAAAGCGTGGATCACAAATAATACCTATTTTATAAATATCAGGAATGTACAAATAATAAGCACACCATTTATCTTTCATATGATGGACGTCCTCACACAAGGGGTCTGCCCTTAGCCCTTTTTTGTTCACCTTGGTGATAGACGTCCTGACACAAGGTGTTCAAGAAGGGGTCACATGGTGCATGCTTTTTGCTAATGATATTGTGCTTATTGACGACACGCGTGAGGGACTTAACGATAAGTTGGAACGATGGAGCCTTGCCCTTGAGACCAAAGGATTCAGAATAATTAGGAACAAGACTGAATACATGGAATGTCGTTTCAGCGGTCGGAAAACGGAATCAAAAAGTGGAAGTTAGGATTGACTCTCACCTAGTGCCTAAGGTAGACAAGTTTTGGTATCTTGGCTCGGTAGTGCAGGCTGATGGGGAGTTAGACGGGGATGTTGGGCATCGTGTTGGAGTGGCTTGGGCCAAATGGAGGTTGGCTTCAGGGGTGTTGTGTGATCCGAAGATTTTACCCAAGATGAAAGGTAAGTTCTACCGGTCCATAGTCAGACCTGCTATGTTATATGGTGCAGAGTGTTGGGCAGTTAAAATGACTCATGTGCGTCGTCTGCATGCGGCGGAGATGCAGATGTTACGATGGATGTGTGGGAAGACAAGGTTGGATAGGATTTCGAACGAAGTTATCCGATGTCAGGTAGGCATGACGCCAGTGGAAGATAAGCTGCGGGAAGCGAGGTTGAGATGGTTTGGTCATGTGAGACGGCGGAATGCTGACGCCCCTATACGGAGATGCGAGAGGATTACGGTCGTCGGGAGAAGTAGGGGAAGGGGTAGACCTAGGAAGAATTGGAAGGAGGTGATTAGGCAGGATTTAGGACTTCTCACCCTGACTGAGGATATGGCTTTAGATAGGAACCTTTGGAGAACTAGGATTAGAGTAGCTGGTTAGGGGCCCGGTGCCTCAGAGGTTTTTTGTAGTGTGTTTTGTTTGGTTGGAATCCTTTGATTTTGATTGTAGGACTTTCAGTCCATTGTACTTGGTGTTTTATCTATGTTCTATTGTGCCCTATCATATGTTTTATGCAGGTTGGAGCCGGGGGTCTCTTGGAAACAGCCTCCCTACTTCCGAGTAGGGGCAAGGTCTGCGTACACACACCCTCCCCAGACCCTACTGTAGTGGGATTCAACTGAGTTGTTGTTTTTGTTTATCTTTCATAGGAGAGACATAAGGGTACAAAGAGTTGGTTTCACTAAGTATTATAAGACATGTTATAGCTTTAGTTTTGCAGAACATCAAGGGAATATGGCTATACATGTTTATTTGAATGAAGAGTGCAAACCTATCTGTAGAAATACAGCTAAGAATTATTGTTTGAAGATTCATGAAAGAGAGAGATTGAAACTTAAAAAAGTCTTGAGTGAAATTGATGGTAAAATATGCTTCACTTCAGATATGTGGTCATCAATTGTTGGACAGGGTTATCTTAGCTTGACAACTCACTTTATTGATGATAATTGGAATTTGCAAAACAAGATTCTTAGCTTTTGTCATGTGCCACCTCCAGACAATGCTGATGCCATTCATGAAAAGATTTTAAGTCTTCTTAAGATGTGGGGAATTCATAAGAAAGTCTTTTCCATGACGCTAGATAATGCAAAGTACAATGACAACATGCAAGGTCTTTTATCCGATAGTCTCTCTGTTTATTCTCATTTTCCTGCTAATGGTGACTATTTTCATGTTCGTTGTGCTGCTCATATAATGAATTTGATTGTTAAATAGGGTCTTACTATCATTGATACTTCCATGCGTACACTTAGAGACTGTATAAAATATGTCACTGCTTCTGAGGGTCGTGAGTTGAAATTTGAGGATTGTGCTAATAGTCTTGGCGTGGATACTTCAAGAAGTTTGTGGTTAGGATGTCCTACTAGGTGAAATTCTACTTTTAAGATGCTTGATAGAGAACTCCCGTACCGTTTTGTCTTTTCTAGTGTGAAAAGGATGGACCGTGATGCACCCGCAGTTCCAAACTGATGAAGAATGGGTAAGAATTGAAAGGATCCATGAACTTTTGAAACCATTTGATGAAATTACTACACAATTTTCTTGAAGACACTATCCTACAACAATTAAGTATTTATTAAATGTGTGGAGAATTCAATGTTTTCTAAAGAGACATTCTGATGACATAAGAGAGACAGATATGTGCATAAGAGAGATGTGAAGTTTGACAAGTATTGGGAATCTTATAACATGATACTTTCATTTGCAGCAATTTTAGATCCTCGATATAAACTTCAATTTGTGAGATTTTGTTTTGCAACCTTAGATCCTACGACTGTAGAAGTGAAGGTGAACGATGTGAAGGACAAACTTTATAAACTATTTGGTGAATATTCAACAGTTGATCCTACTACCAATATGAATTCAAATTTAAGGAATACCTCAGCAGACCTAGAGATATGTTTATAATTTCATTTTATATTTATTTATAATTAAATTATAATACTCTAGAATATTTATGTTCATTCATGACTTTTAAACTTAAGAATATATATATTCATAATTTTTTAATTTTTGATATCCATTTCTCTATTGAAATTTGTATGTAGGCTTTTTTAGCATTTGATGGAGTGACAACTTCTAGGTTTAAATCACAATTGGATGTGTATTTGGAAGAACTCAAGGTGGATCCTAACGAAAATTTAGATGTTCTTGAATGGTGGTGATACGAATGTCGTATCGGATAGTGAAGAACTTCGAGCGTCTTCGGGCTCCAAGAAAGGGGAGGCAAAGAGAGAAGGAAAACTTCGAGCGTTTCCGAACTCCAAGAAAAGAGAGACGAAAGACTAAGAGAATTCTTGATTATTGATTGATTAAATAATAATAATGAAGGGTTACAATATATAAAGAACAAAGATAACCCTAACTAAGCTAATGGGTTCCGGCTCATACTAAAACCCTAAACCATCAATAAATAATAATAAGTAACTACTAAATAATAATATAACTAATTAAAATATTCTAATTAACTATCTGTATCATTCCCACCGCCTTAAAATCCACCTTGTCCTCAAGGTGGAGGCTCCCACCCGTGCTTTAAGACCAGAGAAAGAATGTTGAACCGAAGGAGCAGTCCACTCTTTAAATCTTCAACTAACTTGGCTCTTGCAGTAAAGTGGTAGAAAAAGGAGACGGGGCGCATAACATATGTAGTTGCTCTCGGTGAAACTAGGTGCTCCGTCTTGACCACATCGACAAGGTGATACAACTTAATGGTGTCATCAAATGGAATGAGGTTGTCCACTTGCTTCTTATCTGCATCTGCCACATTCGTGATACTTGCTAGAGCTTCATACTCTGCAACTGTCATCCCAACTGAGGCGTTTAATGGCACATATAATTCACAGCGAGTAGAATCTAATTTGTTTGATGGCTCGTCACGCTCAATATTAGAACCATAATTTGCATCAAGGGCACCACCACCCTCGCCAATGATGCCAGACCCGCTATAATCGTCGTCTTTGATATGAGACCTCGTACTTGATCCTTTTGACTCATCTATGTCCTCCACAGTCCAGGCGAAGAATGCGATGGGATCTTTCTTCAAGTGGACAAATGTGTCTCTAGCCTTTTCTTATGTCTTCGCCAAAGAAATATAATCCAAAGCATGTAACGGAGCAAATCGAATCTTAAACTTTTCAACAAAATCCTCCAAACCATCAATTAAGCCACCACGCATACGCCAATTAAACCAAGCCAATGCAGAGCCCTCTAACATTGATGTCACACGGTTCAAACAATCAGCTAAAGAGACTTCATAAAACTCGAAATACTCGTATACCGTAGCTAGCCACTGCACAGGTTTGGTTCCGTCACATCTTGGGGGCAACGTGGGTGGAGAAAGTGGAGCACCTGTCACTTTCTGTATAATACCCATAATATTTGCTCTGAAAATTTGTAACTCAAAATGAATTTGACTTGACACAATTGGAGGTCCACGAACCAAATCCTGTACCGTGCAAAAAATATCTACGTCGAGCACATCATAATCAATTTGACCATTAAAATTTTGGATCGACTCGAGCTTCATTATAATTTCATAAACGAGATCAAAAATCAAACACACTCCTTCATCATACTCAATATATCCATAAAGAAATTTTTAAACAAGTCAAGGAGTCTATCTAACACGCAATGCATAATCATAAAATCTGCCTCACGAAATTGAAGACCGAGCAATTTGTGACGAACAAAATAATTAGTTGCACCCAACAAAAACCCAAAGAACCTGTGAGCAAGTGCGGAAAGTTCTTGTGGCAGAAACACTTCAGTTCCCTCTAATTTCCCAAATCTAAGTAAATTGGTTACGACGGCGTTAAAACTCTGGAGGCGGCAAAATCCTGGAAGCTGCTTTGATAAATATGGGTGGAAGCCCAATAAATTGCTCCGTATAACCCCAAGTAAAAGCCTTGTTGGGATAAATATTATGGATTTTGATGATGATGTATTCAGATTGTAATAGGGACTTTAGGTCTCCCCCAATATTCAATGTATTTTTTCTTTTTAGAAATATTGTTAAAACCGAGTTCTTGAGATATCCAAAAAATTTGTGATATTTCACTTTGTGATTTGATGTCAATGGTTGAAGACTTAATCAAATTCAGTGATATGGAAATTGGATATCTTGATCGGAAATGTCAGAGACAAGTAAGGAATTCTCAAAGCAATTGAAGATTCTTTAATCCGGAACACTACATGATAACCGGACGTCTCGCTACCACCCGTTGAAGGCTAAGTCATCCGAATCGGAAGACTAGCGCACATCTCTTCTCACCTGGAAGTCTATGAATGACTTTTCCGAATTTGTCAGCAAAGAACCAGATGCCTCAAAGAAAGACCGGAATTCTCAAAAGCAGACAAGTGAGAAAAAGGACTTAGAAAATTATCTAAGTCTTGAATGAAGAAATTCTACCCGTTGGTAAGGAAAAATCAATCTCTTGATTTTCAACGGCTAGATTAAAGATAATTATGCTGATTCAAAAACAAATGACTTAAAGACAAAGTCTGGACCTCTCAAATTAAAGAGCTCACCCAGAATTCCCAAACAAGCATTAGAAGACAAACTGAGTAAAGAGCTACAGTCCAGAATTCTTGAACAACAGCTAGAAGACGGATTCTATGGAAAAAGGAATCCATCCTCAAACAATTGGGTACGTCCAAACACCCATTCCAATGAAGAATCTTCAATCACAATCTTCATTTAAAATTGAAGCCAGCAAATGCAACGGATAGTCTATTTTGATTCAAAGGATAGATTACCCAATCCAGCTATAAATAGCATCCTAGGAAGACTGGAGAAACATATGTGTGATAGAAAGCAGAGAACACAACGAAGCAATCTCAAACTATAAAGCTATCACATTCACAGTTAGCCCAAAAAGCTTGATAAAGAGAGATTTCTAAACTCCTTATCCAGAAGCAAACTTCTCCTCCTTCCAAAGAGCTATAGTGTAAACACTTGAAGGTTTCCTTGCCTCAAGTACCACACCACGTTGAAGGATATAACTTTTAATCAAACTTCTTGATTAAAAAGGGGGTACATCAACTTTCTTACAAGTTGATCTTGCAAGTCCTATTGTTCGGATCTTGCAGTTGTTGAAGAAGCGTGACCTTCGAAGGAACAACAAAGCCAGCACGAGTGCAGTAGCAACATTGGCCTTGCGAAGATATACCATGCAGAAATTCACACAAGTGTAACTGTTGGTTCATTATTCAACAACCAACTACATAGTGGATTTTGAGGACGTGGAAGGATTACCCCACCTTCGAACCTCGTTAAAGTTTGTGTGTCTCTCTCTTTTATCTTTACTCATACTTGCCACTATATTAACTGTGAAAACTAACCCATCCATATTGGTTACTGCTCAATTACCCCACCAACTTCCGCACGTAATCTAAGGTTCACAAGAACTCTAGATTAACACTCATTTTCACGTTTTCAAAAGAAACGAAAAAGTTTTAAATTTGTAACAAAGTCTATTCACCCCCCCCCCCTCTAGACTTTGTATCTCACCACTTTGGGACAACCAATTGGTATCAGAGCTTACTTCTCACTATCTACATTTAGATTAACGAGAAGCGATCATAATGGTGAACAATATGGATCACGGTTTGCCCATGTTTTCTCTTCTAGGTTATGATGATTGGAAGATCATGATGGAAGATCATGATGGAAGCACACCTCTACGCTCTACATGATTGCATGTGGATGGTGCTTGAAGATGGACCTTTTAATATCCAAATGGAGAATCTTGAGAGAAATCCAACCAATCCAGATGTAGTCCAGTACATTCCAAAGCCCAAGGAGATATGGGATGATAGAGATTGCAAGAAGCACAATCTGGACAACGTCGCCAAAGCAGCCATCTTCAAGACACTTGATCCCATCACCTTCTCCAAGATCAAGCATCTCAAGACTGCCATGGAGATATGGCAAGGTCTTGGGAAGCTGTGCGAGGGATCAGAGGATCTAAGAAAGCAGAAGATAGAAGTCCTGCTAGAGAAGTTCAAAAGCTTCAAAATGCTTCCCAGAGAATCATTTGATATGCTGGATGAAAGATTCCACAAAATCTTAAATGATCTTGCATCACTTAACCACGTTCTTTCTCCCAAAGAAAAAAATGTAAGGTTACTGAGATCTCTTCCAACTGAGTGGTACACCAAAGCCACATCCATGGAAGAAGGAAGAAACCTGGAGAACTACACTGTCCAAGGTCTCCTTGATGAGCTCAGAACCTATGAGCATGAGCTGAAGAAAAAGAAGGAAGAACAAGTCACTCCATTTCCCACGGCACTGATGACAACCCCAAGAGTCCCATCAAGTGAAGGGACATGCCCAAAGAACTGTGACACAGCTTCCTCTAACCAGCCATCAAGTTCAAGAATGGAGAACTACGATGAGGAATTTGCCATAATGGTCAAGCAATTCCGGAAGTTCAAGAAGTTCTTCAAGAAAGCTGACTCAGTCAGAAGGCCATCCAAGGGAAAGCCACAAGTAAGTGACTCCCCTCCTGAATCTTATTTATGTTATAATTGCAGGAAGCCTGGCCACTGGAAGTCAGCATGCCCGTACCCAAAAGTGGAGAAGTACGGAGAAAGAGAAAGAAAGGAGAAGAAGAAGAAGGCACTGGTAGCTGCTGAAAGTGACGAGTCATCCAGCTCAAGCTCGGATGAAGAAGCCCTCGTCTACATGGAGCGCAGAGCTGAGAAGTCCAACCATGAGGATCGGTGGACCATGTCAGAAGATGACACTCTCTGCCTAATGGCCAAAGATGATGCTGAACAAGAGGTAACATCACAAACCTCCTGCTCATCTTCTTATTAAAAGCATACCAACTTCTGAAAATCTTTTTGACAAGTTCAAAAAGATAATGGAAGATTTTGAGGAAATAAATCTTAAACACTCATCCTTAACAGAAGAGAACAAGCTGTTGAGTGAAGAGAATCTCAAGTTGACTAAAAGTCGAAAAAGTCAACTAAGTGAGATCACTCAACTCAAGGCTGAGAATGAATCTCTTTCTGAAAAGGTGAAATCCCTCAACAAGGAGCTAGGGATACTGAAGTCTAAAGAAGCAGTGGATAAGCTTCTTGAAACGACCAAACATAAGGGTCGTGAAGGACTTGGTTTTGACCCCTCCAGTTCCTAAAGGAAAGGGAAAACAACTTTTATCCCTCCCAAACCTACTGCCAAATCCAATAAGCAGAAAGGAAAGGAGAAGGAAAAACCCACAGATGTTCCCAAAAAGGTAGTCCCTCCTAAGAACTATAGGAAGATGGACACACCTCAAAAAGGAAACAATTTCAGAAGAAAACCTTCTAACCCCCACTATACACGAGGCTATACTCATTATGAGGTAGATAGGAGTTTTTCGAGAAATTTTGAGTGGAGAACTATGCCAAGATATAGTCATCCTCCACCCCAGAAACTATTTGTTCCACCTAAGTATGCTTACAACCGTCACATGTCACACTATGCACAACCTAGACAAAACTATAGTTCTTATCAACCTAGGTTTGCTAGGAGGAAACAGGAAATTGCACCACCTGCACGTAGGAAGTTTTATGCCTACAACTATGACTACAACCCCAACAAGTTTAGGGCTGCAAGGAAAATTCCCCTGCAACTTCAAACTTGATGTAGGGACACACACCATTAACTATTCTAGACCCAAACTTAATTCGGTACCAAAACCTTCCTCCTCCTAATGCAGGAAGCCACTAAGTACCCAGGTGTCTGGTACTTAGACAGTGGCTGTTCAAGACACATGACGGGTGATGCGAGCCTTTTGAGCAATCTAATTCCCTATGATGGTCCAAGAGTTACTTTTGGAGGAAGCAATGATTTTGGCCTTACCAAAGGGCTAGGAAATATGGTGTACAAGGGACTAACCATCGAAGCTCTATCTTATGTGGAAGGTCTCAACTATAACCTTCTTAGCATAAGTCAGTTTTGTGACAAAGGTTATTCTCTGGAATTCTGCAAGGACATGGCATCCCTCAAGAACATCTCCACAAATGAAGACATTCTCACCGGGAAGAGAATCAGAATCATCTATGAAGTAATGTGGGACGATGTCAAGGAAGCATGCCTAATCAGCAAAGGTGACACTAACCTTCTATGGCTTTGGCATAAGAGGTTGAGTCATCTCAACTTCAAAACTCTCAACAAACTATCCAAAGAGGGGTTAGTAGAAGGTCTTCCCAAAGCTGTATTCAAAAAGGAAAGCATTTGTGATGCTTGTCAAAAAGGAAAGCAAGTCAAGTCTACTTTCAAGGCAAAACTGGCACCCTCAACTACAAGGATACTAAGTCTTGTTCACATGGACTTATTTGGCCCTGTTACACCAATAAGTCTGAGTGGAAACAAATATGTCCTGGTAGTAGTTGATGATTATTCAAGATACACGTGGAAAATCTTTCTCAACAGCAACAAGGAAACTCAAGGGAAGCTCACAAACTGCATGAAGCTGATTCAAAACCAAGCAAGTCAGACTATCCAGAAGATCAAATCTGACAAAGGCAAAGAATTCCTGAATGAAATCATCATTCATTGCTGTGAAGAAGAATTCTTCATCAGACATCTGCAGCAAGGACACCTCAACAGAATGGTGTAGCTGAAAGAAGGAACAGAACCTTGAAGGAAGCAGTAAGAACCATGCTAGCAGAAGCTTTCTTGCCAAAAAGGTTCTGGGCTGAAGCTGTAAACACAGCTTGCTCTACCTAAAGTAGGAGTATGATTTATAAAAGGCACAACAAAACTCCCTATGAACCGTGGAATGGGAGAAAGCCTAATATATCATATTTCCATATTTTTGGGAACAAGTGTTTTGTGTTAAACAACGGGAAAAATCATCTGAACACCTTTGATGAGAAATCAGATGAGGCCATCTTCCTAGGATATTCTATGGTGAGCAAGGCGTTCAGAGTCTTCAACAAAAGAACCATGATCACTGAAGAGTCAATACATGTTATTTTTGATGAAAAACATGTGGTTGACAAGCCATCAAAGCATGATCATGAGGTTCTTGATCTCTCAGACAAGGATGAAGAGATCAATGAAGGAGATAGAATGAAGCCTACGGAGTTCATTCCATTCGGAAGTCTACCATTGAAGATTTCACAAAGAAATCCGGATTCAGACAGTGCTGAGCCTACCAGAAATCATGGCCAACCTTCCATTATTCCGGATCACTCAAATGTTGACAATTCCGGAAGTGGTGACCCAGTGCCAATCCATCCGGAATCACCAACAAACTCTGTTTTTCAACCAAAAGCTGAACTAGATCAACCAGTCAACCCTAATCAACACAATCTTCGTTGGTTAAGGGATCATTCTCCTCAACAAGTTATTTGAGATATTCAATCAGGCGTTCGCACAAGGAGTGCTCAACAGAATCTAGAAGCCATTCTTTCTTGTTTCATTTCACAAGTGGAACCAAAAAGCATTGAAGAAGCTCTAGCTGATTCTGATTGGATCAATGCAATGCAAGAAGAACTCAACCAATTTACCAGAAATGATGTCTGGAAACTTGTTCCCAGACCTAATCATCAACATGTCATTGGGACAAAGTGGGTCTTCTGGAACAAGATGGATGAAAACGGCGTTGTTGTCAGAAACAAAGCCCGGTTGGTTGCCAAAGGTTATTGTCAAGAAGAAGGAATATATTTTGATGAAACCTTCGCTCCAGTTGCAAGACTTGAAGCTATAAGGTTGTTTCTAGCTTTTGCTGCTCATAAGCACTTCAAAGTCTAGCAAATGGATGTCAAAAGCGCATTTCTCAATGGAAACCTAGAGGAAGAAGTTTATGTGGAACAACCTCCAGGATTTGAGTTACACACTAAAGGTGATCAAGTGTATAGACTCAAAAAGGCGCTATATGGACTCAAACAAGCACCAAGAGCTCGGTATGATACATTGTCTCAATTTCTTATAGACAATGGATTCATTAAAGGAGTCATTGACAATACCTTGTTCAAACTTCAAGATGGAGAAGATCTCTTATTGGTCCAAATCTATGTGGACGACATTATATTTGGCTCAAGTAAGGAAGCTCTTTGCACCAAGTTCTCCACCCTCATGCAAGGAAAATTTGAGATGAGCATGATGGGGGAATTCAACTACTTCCTTGGTCTTCAAATCAAACAGAGAAGTGAATGGACTCTCATCAACCAAGCCAAGTACACTAGGGATCTTATCAAGAAATTCAAAGTTGATCAGAAGTCATCCATTTCTGTCCCCATGAGTACATCCACCAAGCTTGATATGGATGTAGATGGAAAGGATGTTGATCAGACTCTCTACAGAGGAATAGTTGGATCTCTACTCTACCTTACTCCAAGCCGTCCGGATATCTCATATGCAGTAGGTGTTTGTGCCAGATTCCAGTCAAAGCCAAAGGAAAGTCACTTAATTGCAGCCCAAAGGATTCTTAGATACCTCAAAGGAACTTAGAACATGGGTTTATGGTATGCTAAGAGCAATTCATTTGAGTTAGTGGGATACTCAGATTCTGACTTTGCCGGATGCAAAGTTGACCGGAAGAGTACATCTGGTACTTGTCAATTCATTGGCGGAAATCTTGTTTCTTGGTTCAGTAAGAAACAAAACTCCATCTCTACATCAACAGCAGAAGCAGAGTACATTGCTGCTGGTAGTTGTTGTGCTCAGATCTTGTGGCTAAAGCAACAACTACTGGATTATGGAGCCAAAACAAAGGAAGTAACAATCTTTTGTGACAATCAAAGTGCTATAGCTATCTCACAAAATCCAGTGCATGATTCTCGCACTAAGCACATTGATGTCAAGCATCACTTCATCAGAGATCATGTGGAAAAGAAAGATATCAAAATTGAGTATATTTCAACTGAAGAACAATTGGCGGATATCTTCACAAAACCACTAAGTGAAGCCAAGTTTTCCGACTTACTTCACAAAATTGGTCAAATTCAACTAGACTGAGTGCGGTACACGTGGCAGTCCACTTTCCACGTCTGTCAAAGTATTGGGTAGGCACGTGGCCTTGGGAACAGTTGAAAACCCAATCGTCACTAGCCGCATAAATCGCCCAAATTAAACCCAATCGACACTATATTCAGATCTCAGCTGCCCACTTAGCCCATTCAAATCTTCGTCGTCTTCTTCAAGAACCCTCTGATAGAATTCTCAAGAACCCTAATTTCTTCAGATTCTTTCACCCAAAATCCAACGAAAATGAAGGTTGGAGGCGCGAATGTTCACTTTAAGAAATTGGAAGGCAAGTGCTCTTCACTGGCGTTCTATCAGACCTATCTAGAGATAATTGCTGCTCAAGAACTCTCCGAATTCCTTCATCTGGAAATCAAATTCAAATATGAAGATGAAGTTCTAGAATTCTATAGGAATGGAAAGGTCAAGACTGCTCAATCGAAGAAAAATCCACAGAGGACGATTCAAATTATCAAGTCCACTGTTGGAGGGACTAAAGTGAAGATTTCACAGAAGAAATTCGAGAAGGAGCTTCATCTTCCCAATTCTGGAAGTGAAATTGGGAGACTTCCGGCCAAGAATCTGGCAAATCCCCTCTGGCCCAGCAAATAAAGCCGATTTGAAGAACGACTACAAGTTGGTTCCGGAACTAGTCATCGCATGCCTTGAATGTGGAAGCGGAGGACATGCTGATGACATCACTCAAGAAAGGGCATTCATCATCAACGCCCTCATTACCAAAACCAAGGTAAATTGGGCTAAACACTTCTTCAATTCCATTTCCAAGCACTTAGGAAAGCCCAAACAGAAATATTTGTGTCAAGGACTGTACCTTGGATACATTTTAGAGTCCATGGGTGTTGCCTCTGAAGGCAAGAAGTATGATGCCAAATATTGGCTTTACTATCTGTCTTCCAAAGGAGAAAACAGAGCAAGTTCAACTGCAGAGGATGAAGGCTCTTCAGACAATGTCCTCATTGTGAGTCTGAAGAAGTCATAAAAAAGGAAGCTTGTGGTATCTCCCTCTCCCAATGCTGAAGCACCACACATTTTGGCAGTGGTGAATTTGGAAGAAGAAGAAGAAGTTTCTGCCCAAGGGGAACTTCAAAGAAAGAAGAAAAGGAAAATCACCTCTCCCTCCACATCTGGAAATGCCAACCCGGATGAGTTGGTGGAAAAGGAAACAGTTGAGGAAGACTCTACACACAACCAGAGCCCTCAATAGCTGGATGAAGAAATCCCTCAAAATCAGAGTTTTCCATCTCCCCCACTACAAGCTCAAACTGGTGATGAAGTGAGTTAATTCGTGCAGCTCTACTATGATTGGAGAGCTTGGAAAGTTGGAAACTCTGCAGATCAGTTGATTGAATGTGATCAACAACTGAAAAATGAAAAGATTATCAAGAGATGCTTGGGTCTGCCAGTCAACCATTGCTGTGAGCAAATTCTGGATGATGACTGGGTGTGGCAAAGAACCTATGGAGATCTGCATCTGGAATTCTTGGCCACCTCTCCAACTTCAGAGTTTGAAGCTGATGATGAGGACCCAGCTTGAACCTTCTTATTTGAAAAACAAGAAGAGAAATTACGTACTCTGTAAAATGATCACATGTAATTATTAGTATTGGAGAATCTTGTTAAAAACGTAGCTAGAATGTAATTTGACAGAGAATCATGAAGCAAAGCTTTAACATTTTTGATCCGCTTATCGCTACCATAGTTGTGAGCAAGTTCGGGTGGTAATACCCTGTGATCATTTAGAACATATACACCATCTACATCCAAAGAGCTCGCATACATATGCATATTTTGTGGGTGTTCAAACATCATTTACATAAACAAAAGTGAAGCATAGCAGTTTGGAATATAAAAAATATATACAAATTAAAAATTAACTTCAATAGAACAAATGTAAGGAAGAATAAAGAACAAAAACTGGATCCCATTAAATCAATATTGCTAACTGAGCCACATGTGAGTCCATATATTGTTTGATGAGCGCCAGACTTGCAACACTGTAACATGAACCCGTAAATGCTTGAATACTGCTCGCTTCCATTCTAATCTCATAAGGAATATATGAAGTTAAATCTTGAAAGGCAACCTGCTTTACAAATCAATATTGAGTCCATAAAATATGGAATGCATTAATCTTATAAATCATTAAAATACTTATCATGCCTTACAAATCAGTCTAGAGTATATAGAATATGCATAGTAGTAGAATGAGTTATCATTTACCTTAATTCTTAGAATGCATTGCAATCTCATGTAAATGCATTACCTTAATCAAGATAATGCACAATAAAAGGAGAAAGAAAACGAAAAGTAAAATTAGAAGAAAAAATAGTAGCAATATATACCCCCAATGAACACCAAATTGGCTATCAGCACTATCAAGGCCAACATTTTTAACAACATAAGAGTCAAAAGTAAAAACTAAGAAAAAAACAGCAATATAGTATATTAACCTCCAATGAACACAAACAATATGTCAACCCACAAGATGCACTATCATCTAGTTTAGAATGTAGCATTGTGTGAAATAGAAAATGAAAAAATATTAGGCATCTTGTCTGCGGATTCCAAAATGAATCTCATAGATGCAAGAAAACAAAAAAATGGAGAATAAACAACAAAGTTAAATTTTATTTAAAGCATTGTGAAACATTCAGTATCACAAAACAGTAGACACATTTAGGCTATTTGAATATCAACATTAAGATGTGTTACAATCTGGGAAAAAATCAAATTCATCTTCCACTCCCACCCTAACCATAAAATCATAGGCGTGACTGATTCCTTTTCCTTCTCATTGGGTGTATGGTGTGTTCGTTGTTCATAATCAATCTTCTAAACTAGTCTAAAATTAGTGTATAGACTCTTGGTGCTATCAAACATTTGTTAAAACAAAGCTTCCCAAAGCTCATTTTCCTTAGATAAGCACTTGTGAACCTATAGTAGAAATCAGTACTCTAAGTCAAAACCAAAAAGACTGAGCAACATAAAAACGACAGACACGAATATAGAATACTTGAATGCAAACTCAGTTTGAGAGCCAAATAATTCAGTTTATAGAATATGCACTGCAATGTTCTTATAACTCAGTAAAATACTTATTATGCTTTAGAAATCAGAGTGAATTCCACAAAATATGTATTGTAAACTATATATAATGCATTAAAGATTCTTTATAATGCATTAAGAATTTTATATTTGTGGAGAAAGTTTGAAATAGGAAAAAAAGTCAGAGGAGTGGGAAAGGTGATGGACGTATAAAAGTGCATTGTGAAAGTTGTGAAGTGCATAATCAAGCTCATGGATAGGAGTGCAGGCAAAAATAAATATCAAATGAATAACATGTGTATCAAGAAGAATAGAGTGCACAAGCAAAAACCCAAATACTACACCCTTAATGCTAATTTAATATCTCAAACCACCTTGTTATCAATGGCAATCCAAAAACTAACTTTGGTAAGTTACTGTAAAATAGAATAACATTTATCAATGCATACCTTGTTAGCCTTGGTTTGCTAAGCCTCATGTTTTGATGTTAACAAACAATATAAGAGCTTAACGTTTGTTTAAGTGTTTCAGGTAAAACAAGAATCCATTAAGATTCGGTACTCAAGAATGAAGTCGAAACACTAAACTAGCGTAGAATATAGGTAGAAACCAATGTAAGGATATGACTTTATATACCTATATACACAAGCTCAAAAGTACT